>JAUEJL010104633.1:0-25247 GCA_032274825.1 Drosophyllum lusitanicum | reverse complement strand
GTTTACCCGTTTCAACTAACGAGGATATTTTCGGGATCCTCGTTTGAAACCGTTCGATATTTTATAATCTTTATCTATTTTTAGTATAATTTTAATAACCCCATTTATTTATTATTTTCATACTTTATATCATTTTCCAAAATATATATTTTTTATATTCTATTTTCGCACACGTTTAGGCCCATTTTGAGGATGTTACATTAACATTATTATCTGAACTGAAATATTTATGTGTTCAACCTCTTCATTTGTTAGAACAAATTACTCTCTCTTAAAAATAATTTCGATCAAAAAGATGTTCATTAATATCATGTAATCATTTATGTGTTTAACCTCTTCATTTGTTAGACACCCATGTGATACACGGTTAGTCATAATTATTTTTATCAAAGTATAATTATAAAAAATAATATATTAAAAATGAGAGTCAAACATCTAAATATAAATAATTAATGTTTCAATATCTTAAGGATTATTTTAAATTATAATTTAACTATAATTTCTCATTGTTGTTACATAAAACCCAAATTATAAATTATAACGAATACATAAATCACCGCATTAGCTCATAATAACATTGTCTTAAAATTCGGATGTCATACTCATAACTTTCTTTTTTGACACGCAAAACTCTGGCCGGTTAATCACTTACGAATATTGTTTTTATAAAAACCATCATAGTTTAATCAATATTTTATTATGAAGTCATTGGCATCGAAAAACAGATCAAGAGTTTAACGTTGTATGATTATTTCATCGAAAAAGTTAACTGGTGTATGGATTCACAAACATAAAATATCCCATAAAAAGGCGTTATACCTCACTAATTAGTTTTAAATATATATTCTCATATACTCTAAATCAAATATAGTAACTCACTTTTTTCAATGATTATAAAATAATAGTTTTTTACTAATAAAAAATTTAAAAAATATCTTTTTAATTTTGTGTCAGATTACGCTAAATTTAAATCAAAATATAGATAAAAATAATACGATTATAAATATATAATTATATTTATACCGTTCAAAAAAAATATATTAATAAAAAAAGTTATAATTAAATACATTATATTTATATTAATCATTATACATTAAAAGATATAAAAGAAAAACTATAAACATATGTAATTAAATATAAATATATAATTTATACAAACACCCCTTCTGTATTTTCATATAGCTCCTTCATAATTGGTTCCATATACTCTTGTAATTTGATCATTCTAATTGTTAAAGTCAAAATTAAAATTTGTAGTCAAAATTAAAAAAATGAGAGGTTTTGATTTGTTAATTGGATTTTTATTTAAGGAAGTTTTTCCAACAATGATTTTCTTTATATATATATATATACATATATATATATATATATATGTGTGTGTGTGTGTTTTAAGGGCACGCTTAGTTATTATTTTGAAGCTAACTGTTGAATAATATTTCTGATTTTATCTCTTATAACCATATTAATTAAATATAAACACTAAACTATTTTATCAAACTATTTTACCGTTTTATTTAGTCAAAATTAAGAGTCTTTTTTAATTATGCTATCTCAACCCTTAATTTGGTTAAAAATCAAAATCAATTTTGACTCCAAATCAAATCTTGTACATAGGTCGCGAGAAAAAAAATATCGTTCTTATTAGGCCCTGAATCCTTTTGATCCTCCTTCTATCATAATCGAACACCTTAAATCTGACTTCTAATATCCTTTTAACCGCCTTCTATCCTAATCCGATTAGTATGCACATTGGCATTGTTTCAGATTACTACTACCCCAACTACACATCATTCTCGCAACAGCAACCATTGGTTTCAACTCCTTCAACGGTTTGTCACAGTAGCTACCATAGTTAAGAGGTCAAATGCTACACCTTCAAAGGTTTGTTATCCTTCTTGATCGGTTTTTTGCCTAAACTAATATGTTTTCCTTTTTCTCTCTCTTATTTTTGGGTTTAATGTAATGCACATATAAAAGAAATACAGATCAATCTAATAGTTTATGCAATTACACAAGTATACAAGTTGTTAGACTTGGTGATAATGTTATTGAAACAAAAGTTATTTATGGGAAAACGTACGTTAGTTCCGTAGTCTACATTCCTAAAATGAAACTAACTCATCCAGATTCAAGGATTCCACTAAAGTTTTAAAGACAACAGTTTCCCATTTTAGCCTGTTTCACAGTTACCATCAATAAAAGTCAATGACGGTCATTGTTTAACATCGGACTTTTCCTTAAAATACAAATTTTTTTCTCATGAACAATTATATGTTGCTATATCTCGTGTCACATATAAGAAAAGATTGAAAATTTTCCCCCTTTATTGGAACATTGAAATGCAACATGTTCTTAAGACGTGACAGGACTTTACTAAAGTTTTTTTCCCTTTACTATACACTGCACTCTTTTCCCCTTTACTAAAGTTTTTTTTCCCATTAGCTGTTTTCTTTAGCAATGTTTGTTGACAAGACAGTACTTTGTATGTATATATATATATATATATATATAGGATTAATATAGAATCACCTCTTAAACACAGAACCTAAAGAACAATTTTGGGCCTTTAGATTAACTTGATCAAGGGCTGATATTAATTTGTGGCAAAATTGTGATTATCATACACAATTATGAACTATAATTTAAAAGAAGCGCAAACATGGAAAACACTTTATTTATAACTCTTCAACCTCCACATCACAATTAAACATACAGTTCTCTCGTCTCTTCAAAACCACCGCCCCTCCGCCATCATCTCCCTCTCTCATGCTCCGACCAATAGCACCACCGCTCTAATCGTCGACTACCACCGTTTTTTTCTTTTCTTCGCTTCACAAGAGTTGAGGAGATTGATCGAGACCGTTTGCAACCACCGTCACCCTCTCGTCAGCCACCTAAGGTCGCCACCGTTCTGAGTTTTTTAGAGACAATTACAACTACCTTCGGCTCACAAAAACCTTTCTTGTCGCCAACTACAACCATCTCCACCTCAACCATATCGATTTTCGCTTCATTTGAATAGGTTTGATTTTTTTATTCTTCAAACTCCAAAAAATTAGTTAATGATTCCTGCTGGAATCATTTTGTTATTTGTAGGTTTTGAAAGAAGATAACAGAAACAGTTAACTGATGTAGTGTTGTGTATGAAATTTGCATTTTTTGAAATTTGCATTTTAGATTTTGCATTTTGGAATCTGCATGTTAATTAATAGATATGCATTTAAACAAATTTATAAAAACACAAGTATATAAGCATTTTCACATAAAAATGCAAGCAACAACAATCTAAAATGCAAGCAAGAAAATTTTCACATCAAAATACAACCGAGATGAAGCAACAACATTTACACATCAAAATGCAACCTAGATGAAGAAGATAACCAAAATGCAATCCAGATAAATAAGATAACCAAAATGCAACCCAAATGAAGAAGATTACGAAAATGCAACCCAGATGAATGTGATAACCAAAATGCAACCGAGATGAAGATAATAACAAAAATACAACCTAGATGAAAATGATAATTAAAATGCAACTCAGATGATAAAGATAACCAAAATTCAAATAACCGAAAATGCAAATAACATTAAGTCATTAACATGTAAATAACTTAATGATTTCTTTTCAGATCTACAATTTACAGATCTTAAATGGCGATTTTCGGTTGACGCATCGGTGGTTCTCAGAAGAACAATCAATTAGGTTGCATTTTGATTATCATTTTCATCTGGTTTGCATGTTGGTCTTGATTTGGGTTGCATTTTGGTTATCATCTTCATGTGGGTTGCATTTTGATTATCATTTTCATCTGGGTTGCATTTGGTTATCATTTTCATCTGGGTTGCATTTGGTTATCATTTTCATCTATGCTGCATTTGGTTATCATCTTCATCTGGATTGCAGTTTGGTTATCATCCGGATCCACAGTTGAATGTTCTGATTTGAGATTTGCATTTTCGTAATTGTATTTTCAAAATAAAAAGTTTAGAAATATAGGAAGAGTGGTCTTGAATTAAAGAGCAAGAAAAACTAAACCTAATGGTATAACTTTTTTGTTAAAAATCTTAAACATGACATAGTTATGATCATTAGAATAATTAATCGGTATTTTTTTTTTAAAAACTGATTGCCTGGGGAGTTTATTTGTGAGGCGCGTGGCTTTATGGACAAAAGCAAAATTTTCTTTTTTGCCCTTTTCTTGATGACACTTGTCATCACAATAGTAGTTCTATAAGTTCTATGAATAAGGGTGATTCTATACATAACATTATCCTATATATATATATATGTGTGTGTGTGTGTGTGTGTGTGTGCGTGTGTGTGTGCGCGCGTCTGTAAGAAAAGATTTAAACAAGAAAAAAATTTCATGCAAAAACTATAAGGATTAAGTTAAGTTCTTAATTAAAATAAATCAATGGTTAACAATTGTAAAAGCTCATTAAAATAACCTTCTTTTAAGAGGGAGGACAAGTCTTTCATTTCCCTTCCCCTTTCCCTGATTAAGTAAATTTGTGAGACAAAGCATGTTCATTAGTGAATCATAAATGAAATATATATTCTATGAAAATCAAACCTTCCTCATTAATGACGGTCCCCTCGAACATAATTTACGGTTAGGTAAATATATAAAGATCAAAATACCCTAATTAATAAGTTATTAACGATGTTACAAATAGTTCCCGCACAAAAAATAGTTCTCGTTTGGAATTTTCTTTGTGTGTATAACTAAAAGAGTTTATCTTACCATAAGTTGAATAAGGTTATGACGAAACTACATCTATAGGAAACAATATATGTAAAACGTAATATCAAAATTTGAATAAGTTTGCGTTTTAACAAGACTTTCCGGACCATTCTTGAATCCCGAGTCTTGGTGGCTTCGTAAAACAGTCCCGTTCCCTGCTGCAATTTGCGAAGCCTAGTCATGGCGGGCTGAGGTAAAACTAGGACTCATATGGATCCAATTAGGCCCACAATTGTCAATAAATTAGGATTTTGAATGGGCCTCCATGAGATTTAACCAGTCTTAAATCGGTGGTATTGAACTTTATCTAAGATCCAGGCTTAAACCGGGCTTTATAATTGGACTTTGACTTTGCTTGGGGAGTTGGGGATTCTCACTAACCAGGTCCAAAATAGGCCTTATTAATCTCAGATTTTAATTATGTATTTTGTTTGTTTCAAGGAAAAAAACATCAATCACTACCAAAATTCTGCAATTGTAAGTAGTGAGTTTTTTACTAGTACTAGTAACCAAATATTTATGATGCTTTTTTTTTATCAATTTTTCAAAAAAAGAACATATCAAAAGCAATATCACAAACATTTATTTTTAACTCTCTTCTGTAAACTCTCTCTTGTCCCCCGTTTTTCTAGAAACTCTATTTTCAAAAATCCCCATCGACGCCATCTCTGTTCTCTGGAAATTGGCGTGGGCCGGCAGAGGACCTCTCCTTTTTCCTACATCGTTCTTTTTTCCTTATCTTTTTGAAGTTTGAGGTTTCAAGGTGTCGATTGTAGTTGTTTGAGGTTTCCGACTGTTCGTTTTTCTTTATTCTACATCTTTCTTTTTTCTGGTCGTTTCAGAGTTCAGGGGTTCGAGGTTTCCGATCGTTCGAGGGTTCAGATGTTCGAGGTTTCTGACAAATGTTCGTTTTTCTTTCTTTTACATCTTTCTTTTTTACGTTGTTTTCCGACAAATGTTCTAGGTTTCCAGTCGTGGTTTGTAGTTTAGGTTCAAAGGTCCATGGTTCGAGGGTCAGGTTTAGGGGTTCGAGGTTTGAGGTTCGTGGTTTGGTTTCTGAGGTTGTGGTTCGAAGTTTGGGTTCAGAGGTTTGTGGTTTGGGGTCATAGTTCGAGATTCGTGAGGTTGTGGTTCTAGTTTTGGGTTCAAAGATCCGTTGTTCGAGGTTTGTGGTTTCCAATAGTTTGGGGCACTTCCATTTAATATTTTAGTCTGTTCCAAAATCTAGCATTGTCATCACCTCGTTAGATGGTGTGGTCATTGTTAGTTTGTTCGTTTGGGGTTTTTGTTTTCAGTGTTAAATTCGAGGTTGGCTTGTTTCAAGTTTATCGGGTGATTACCTTATGTGGCTTGCGAATTTTGATTAATTAAGTTGGTTGGATTCGCTCTTTTGTGTCGGGTATTCTTGGGTTTAACATAAAGTGTAATTGTGATTAAAATACCATGTATTTTTGTTGTATTTTAGAACATCTTTCTAGTTTTAATTTAATATGGTTTCTTTCTAAAGAGAATATCACAAACATTTTTATGCGAATGTATACTTGTCTTACATGGGCATTAAGTCTAGTTGGTATTTAATTTGTTTTTATTTTAAATTTAGCATGCAAAATAATGTCATACACTTAGAGGGTGTCTGGTACAAGATATCAGAGGCAGAGAAAGGGGAATGGAAATATGTCCCTTGTTTGTTTACATATAAGAAGAGGTTAGGTGAGAAAAAATTATTTTCCATTCACTATTTTCATTTCTCCCTCTCATGTAAAGAAAATGTGGGAATTGAAAACTTGTATTCTATGTGGGAATTGAGTTATATGTCTAGTCTTCCGGTTCATCTCTCTCCACCACACTCCAAAAAAACTCTCACTGTGTGTACTGTCACTGCTGCTAGGGCTTTGTCTTCTCCGACCAGCCCTAAGAAAACCGTCACCGTCGTGTGACCCTCGCAGCAAGGGCTTTGCCGTGTGACCCTCGCTACAGCTAGTCTTGGTCTCTCTCCACTCATCTTCGACCGACAACCGTGAAGGTATGTTTCCGTCTCTCTATGTGCGTGTGTCTCTTTCTCTCAAAAAAGCTCTCTTAGCCTCTCTCTCTCTCTCTCACTCAAAAACAGTGACGATAGATGAGAAGAGTAGTATTACCAAGAATTGACCATTAGTAGACTAAACTTACCAAGAATTTGAAATATACGAAATTGGATTGTTAATTGACCCAATTTGATTGTTGTCTATGAACTTGAAATTGATTCATGTTTACAAATTTTGATGTCTAACATTCTTGTAGATGACAAGATCACCGTTAAGACAAAGAATAGTTGTCAAAGGTGCATTTTATGCCATGTATGTTATGATTCGTTGGTAGATGATGTGTAGTTATCGTTTGCATCGTTCGATTGAATCAAGAACCTTACATGCAAAATATTTAATGAGTTACCATCATAGGCGTGAAACACATGATGAAGATGGTTTATGAAAGTGATGTAACAAGTGCTGTTAACATAATAATGAATATACATGTCTTTTCAACACTTTGTGATATGCTAGAAAGTAGAGGTGAACTAAAGGATAGTAAAAACATGCTAGTCGACGAGCAAGTTGCTATGTTTTTACATACTCTTGCTCATAATGCAAAGAATATAATACTAGTCAATAGATTTCATTGGTCTTAGAAAAATGTAAGTCGGTATTTCAAGTTAGTATTAAATACTCTATGTTGATTACACAAAGAATTCTACAAGTCACATATGTTGGTGCCAAACAATGAAACCAACGAGAGATGGAAATGGTTTAAGGTTAGTCAAACACATAATTTTTTATTAAATATAACTTTTGCTAACAGAATTTATTAAGTAATATTTTCTTTTTTATATGAAGGGTTGTCTAGGAGTATTAGATGGAACATATGTTAAATTTAAAGTCCCTATTGTTGATAAAAAATCTTATGAAACACGAAAGGGGGAGATTTGTACTACTGTACTCGGAGTATGTATGAGAGATCTTTTATTTATGTATGAATTAGCGGGATTGGAGGGTTCTGTACTTGATAGTAGAGTTCTACAAGATGTAATTAGTAGATTTAATGGTCTTAAAATAACTGAGGGTATGTGATAGAGAATTTTCAAAGAATATACATAGAATTAAATATCTTAATTAACATATAATTTACGGTTAATTGTAGGAACATACTACCTTTGTGATGCCGATTATACGAATTATGAAGGATTTTTAACTCCTTATCGAGGTCAATGTTACCATCTTAATGATTGGTCTCGCCTGCCTACGAATGCGAATTAGTTATTTAATATGAGACATATCCGGCAAAAAAATGTTATAAAAAGATGTTTCAGATTAATTAAAGCTAAATGGACTATTTTGCGTGATAACTCGTATCATCCCATAGAGTCCATGCCACGTATCATCATTGCTTATTGTTTGTTATACAATTTCATACGAACAACAATGAGCAAAAACCCTATTGATAATGAAGTCTCAACATATCACACACAACTTGGAAAGGATCATGACAATGTTATTTCTACGGTTGAGACGTTACAAAAATGGACCGATCGAAGACACTTTCTTACTAGTGAAATGTTTAATAATTGGAATATGAGGCGTACCAATAAATTTGTAGAATCCAAGATTTTTATAATTGGACCGATCGAAGACACCTTATTATGAATGTTTATTAATTATGTACTTGTTATTTGTAGAATCCAAGATTTTTATTATTAAGTTAATTTATACTTTATATATTTTTCTTGATTATGTTAATTCATACTTAATATATTTTTCTGGATTATTTGTAGCACAATAAATTTGTACGTAGGCATGGCAAATTCAAATGTAGTGAGAAGAGTAACAAGGAGCAAGCATAATTAGATAAATGATGAAGATGCAAAGTTAAATGATTCATTAATGGAGTTACATGCATCCGGAAAGTATGCTCGTGCTGACAACGGATTCAAACCAGACTCTTTGAATGGAGTTCAATAATTGCTAGAAGTAATTCTTCCAAACTCCGGTCTCAAAGCAGAACCGCATTTAAAGTTTAGAATGAAGACATGGAAGACACACTTTAGCATTGTATATAATATGGTGCATACAAGTGGGTTCGGATGGGATGAACAAAAAACTTACAGTGTTTAGGATGAATACTGATATCAACGTATTTAGACATATATTTTATGCGATATCGTATTTATTTTCAACATGTATTGTTCGTAAATGAACAAAAAGATGCTTAATATATTATATTGTTGATTTTTAGGTAAAAAAAATGGCGGATGATTAAAAGTTTTGAGAAAAAATCGAAGAAAGTGAAGAAAATAAGAAAAGCTGTCAGTTCCGACGCATCTCCACTATTTTGATCATATCTCACTCATACGAACTCGGATCGAGGTGATTCAAGCGGCCACGGAAACTAGACTCAGAGGGCTACAAAATCAATTTTTTGGTCATTGCCTAAAAACGCATGGTCGCGGCGCGACGGTCCATTTGTCGTGACATGACGGGTGTCCAGATCCAAAAATGTCGTGAATTATCCAATGGTCGCGACGCGACACAAACCCTGTCAGAAACGTGAAATCTATAAATTCAACCCTATTTTTTACCTAGGAAAGATATATGCAGTTTTAGGGTTTCAATATGACGATAAAGGGCATCCAGAAGTGATTTTTGAAGCCTAAGAGAGAATTTGGAGCTCAAGAATGAAGAATTGGAATTGAAGGATCATCGGCTTATATTCAGTTTGCTTTATTGTCTATGTTTAACATTCATCTATGATTTTCAGATGTTCTTTTCTTCTGACTATGGGTTAAATATCATGGTTTTTACTTAGATGAGATTAGCTTTGTTTTATGGTTTTTTTTAATGAATTGGATGATTTTGTAGTTATATATTTGTCATGTATTGCTTGATCTAAGACCCATATGTGTTAAAGTTTCAAATTTTATTATTTATTGACTAAGTTTACATAGGTTTGAGGACCAATCTATCTATGTATGCTTTTATCATGATTATCTAAGATCATTAGGTGATGTGACTAGTGATTGACCAAATCCCAGGGTTAAGTGACAAAGTAGTTAACTTTAATGTGTATGAACAATTGCATGTGAAGATCATTATGTGTGATTGATTGATTGAATGAATAATAACAATCAATATTGATTAAGTCTTGCATGATTCGAAATTAACTGACTAATTATGATAGTATTTGATCCCATGACCATAGAATTAGTATTTTTCATGATTATAGGGTTAGAGTTTCTGACCAAGATATCTAACCAATATATGAATCGGTATATGATGAATAATATCCACCACCGTCTAAGCACCACCACCGCCGGCTTTCTCACTCTCTCCTCTCTCTCTCATTCACTCATTCACTCACTCTGTCACTCTCAGCTCACCCTTCATCTCACTCTCAATAACCCACGCCCCCACCACCAGAGCACTGCCACTACCCAACGCCACCGCCACCGTCGGTTCTCTCTCTCACTCTCTCCTCTCTCTCGCACTCTAGACGATTAGGCTTTTCAGAGTAAAAGACAAAGTACAAAATCGATATGGGTTTATCCCCAATTTAAGATCAACATCTCTTCCAGCTAAATTTCAAGTTCAAATAGATTTCAGTTCTTGTAACTTTCAAGAAATAAGTTTTATAGGTTAAAATATGCGGATACTAACATCGCATTTGAGTGAGGGGTTGTTCAATGGTATAGAGAGAGAGACCGTCGGCTTCTTGAGTGAGGTTAACAACGCCTTCAACACTAAAGGTCCTTTGAGGATGGCAATGGCTATCTTGGTGGCGGTAAGCGCTTTTGATTTTTGACTCTGACAAACATACTTCACCATCTACCAACACCATGTAATATCCGAACTTCCGAATTTAATAAAACAATATTTTATTGGCAACAACTAAATTTTATGTGATATTATTATGATTTTAAGTTGCAATTAAATGGTGGACTAAGTACACCTTTTGGGCTTATTGTGTATTAAAGAAAAGTGGTAACAAGTTAAGGGATCCAATGAATGGGCTTGATGGAATTAATTTGGCTTAACTAATTAAGATGAGTGGGCTTAGGCCTTTTCAAGGAAGGTATAAATAAGAGTTTAGGGCACAACCCCCAACACTAAAGATCAAATACTGTTTTATTGAGAGAGTGCTAGTGTGTGTGTGTGTTCTCGCCAGGAAGGAATAGAGGAAGGAAGGCAGAATCATCATGTTGCATTCAAGGAATAGCAAGGAAAATCATCAGGTAATGTTCCTCACTTTATTAGGATCATGTAAACACTAAATCTTACTCTTTTAAGTTGATAAATAGATATTTGAAATCTGGGTTTTTGAGGTTTTGATGTACACGAGAAAAACCATGAAAAAGATTGAAGCAAGAGCATTTAATACTTGATGAAACACAAACCTGTTTTAAAGGAATTGTTAAAATGAATGGAGAAATGGTTTGCAACAAAAATGAAATGAAATGGTTAAGTTTTTAGAGAGTTTGATTTTGGTCATGGAGTTTGTGTAATGAAAACTAGAACTATCAGGGATGAACGATCCGACTTGTGAAAGTCGGATGGCTTGATCTGACTTTCATGGTTTCGTGTGGTCTGACCTTTGTCCCATCCGACTTTGGAGTTTTGGTTGGTCTGACCTTATGAGCTTTGAGTGGTCCGACTTTCAGATTGGATATGTGATCCGACTTTCAGTTTATGTGATCCGACTTTCGGATTGGCTGTGTGATCCGACTTTCAGTTTATGTTTGGTCCGACTTCCAGTTTATGTACATAGTCCGACTTTCAGTTTATGTATATGGTCCGACCTTCAGTTTATGTACATGGTCCGACTTTTGGGTCCAACTTAGGATGTTTAAGGGTGGTCCGACTTACACTTGGGTGTGGTCCAACTTATGAAACTTAGTGTTAAGGTCCGGCCTAGGGCCCCAAATAATTGTACCAACAAGAGGGGGACTCGTACCCGGTACTGATTTATTAGAAATGTGTGTAGGTGACTACCGATTGACGAGTAAACACAAGTGAATTGCCAAACTATAATCACGTAACTAAGCAACGAACATGTGAGTACTCTTACTTACAATCTAAACTGATGATATTTGTGGCCATGACATATGTTATGTGTTATATGATACGATGTGCTTGTTAAATGATGAGACCGTTCACTTCGGTGACGGGAATGATGAGACCGTTCACTCCGGTGACGGGAATGATGAGACCGTTCACTTCGGTGACGGGAATGATGAGGCCGCCTACTACAGTAGCGGGAATGATTGAGGTTGATTATGTGATAATTGGTTTAGTTGCAAGTAGCGTGCTCGCTAAGCCTTGTGCTTACGGATGTTGTTTATCTATCTTTTCAGGTGGTGACCACGACGGGGCTCCAGCTCGTGCTTGTAGCTCATCCTCAACAAGCTTCTGCAACTTGCTAAACTACTCTGAATTTTCTATAGTATTTCTACAATCAATGTTATTTGAACTCAAGACTTTACTTTAGAATCTACTCGGGTTGTAATTTAACACTTATAGTATTTGCTTTCGTTGAATGATTTTGATCGCATTAATCCAGTGATGAGCTTTTAACCTATATAATTTTTTTTCCGGGACATTACACATATTTTTTGTCACCCTAACACTTTCACGTCTTGGTTTTTTCCACCAACTAAGTTAACTGGTCGATTGGATTGGGAACCGGCTCGTTGAGCGGGTTGATATAGGTCGTGATAATTACTACCTGATTTTATTGTTGTTTGCTCAATAAACAAAACAAAAGCCCTAAATCATTATGACAGTTGTTTGGTTATTTTCTTATTATTGTTGGAATTAAGATGTTTGAATTATAATCTAAATCACAGCCATTTATAGTTCAAGCATACTGACTTCTACAAATAAAAAAATAAAAAATAGTTCAAATGTCAAATAACAATGGTCACATCAATCTAGGGCATTCTTTTAGTTTATTAAACTAAAACAATAAAACGAAGTTTGATAACGATTCCAGATCATTCGTTCAACTGGATCATATTCATTCTTTAGATCGGTACATGTCTTTATGGACCTGTTATTTGAACTTGTGCACAGTACAACTGACTTGGTCAACTTCGTTTTTAAGACATTATAAAAAATTCTCGACGATAAAGTTGAGACCTAGAAGTGCTAAGGTGACAAAAAATGATCCTCAAAGACTATATGTCAAGTTTCTAGTTATTGTATTTATTTTAGAAATACTATAAATGTTTAAGGAAGATATTAAAACTTTGTAAGATGTATATTGCATAATGTATATGGTAAAAACTAGAGTATTTATTTCGAGAAAAATATAAAAGTTGAGAACTAGGAGAGTCTTTTTCCTATTAAAATAATATTTAATATATAAGATAAAAAAAGTATAGTATTTGAGAAAAATATAAAATTTAAAAACTAATTGAGTTACTTTTTCCCAATATTGTAGTCTCATGTACAACTAATATGTCATGTAATCACTAAATAAATTCAACTTAAATAATCTTGGAATAAATACCGTTAAAAAGAAGGTTCATTTCTTATAAAAGATTTATTCAACTCAATAGAATAAAAGATTCAATACCTCATAAATAGTTTTAGAAAGTATAAAGAAACCAACCATTTTCCGATCTCACATATATAAGGATAATGATATCGCAAAGAATATATTATGAAAACATTATAAAATAATTAAAAAATTGCATAACCAAAGAAATTTCTAGATATAATTCAAAACTCTGAACTCATCTTAAACGACTAGCAATACCACGTTTAACTCTTTACAAATAGAGGAATATAAAAACTTAACCTCCCTACTTTAACCTATGACTATATAAACTACTGTCACATGGTAATGATAATGATCAATTAGAACGGTGAAATTCGACATTTAATTATACTTTTATAAGACTTCATGACCTAATTGACGAGCATAGACAGACCACACGAGTGCTTATATATGAGGTGAAATATATCACATATTTAAATCAAAATTGACGATTATCTTTTTGTTTCTACAAAAAAAAATACATATCAATTCCATTTAATGAACTCCAGAAATCTTTTCTCAAACGAAATAAATTATCAAATTTTGACAAACAATCGTCACGTACCGTTTTAAAATCTTGATGTGTGCTTAAACTCTAAAAAATCTTGAATTCTTCATTAAATCTATATATATTCTTACTTAAATCGTATTTTTATCAGACACCACACAATATTTAATTTATCAAAAATTATAAACAGTACAAAATCAATATTAAATACAAAAGCATATATAAAACACTAGATATCAACATTGTTAGGCACTACTTAGGCTGTTAGCAGAACCTTAAATATGTTATGAAACTCCAAACTTCATGAGGGTTTTGTAGAACTACAAAACCAGAGGGACTGAAATTGCATTGACACAATACTTAAAGGCATGAAAAATATTTTTTTTAAATCTACACGGGTCGGGTCGGGTCTCCTTGAAGAAAAACCTAATTGTTTGATTTCCTGTACAATTCTTTCTTCCCTCCATCATCTGATCTGCGTGTGAGCCCCTGTAGATACTGAAAATGGGGTTTTTCGATCTAAACATACCCTACACTGAATCTACCAAACGCAATTCAACCGCCGATAAATCAATCCGATTGAAACTCGCTGTAAAAGCCATGGAACTAGGTTATTCCGGCGTTGCATACAACCGTACCATCACTGGAGTTATGTCGGAACTAGACCGTTGTTCAATCTCTTTATTCCCTCTTTCCTCCGTTCTCAAAGTCTCTCCTTCGATTTCCACCTCTGTTAACCTTCACCGCCGCCTCCTCGACGTCCCAACCACCGCACCTTTCCGGCAATACACTCGTCTAACTGTCGTTGTTGATACGCCGTCGCAAGGGTCAGCTCTTAATTCCGGAAATCCGGTTCTTAAAACTTATGACATTATTGCTGCGAGGCCGTTGAAACAGGAGTCATTTGATCAAGCTTGTAAAAATTACGAGGTCTTGCTTTGCTTCAATCCCTAAAAAGTTATGACATTGTTGCTGTGATTAATTTGTTGTTAACAGACTTCTTGATGCTGAATCTGTTTGTGTATAGGTGGATATAATTGCCATTGATTTTACAGAGAATAGATTTCGACTGAAGCAACCATTGATTAAAGCTGCGATTGAGGTTAGAGTTCTGTATCTCTTCCTGTTTTGATTAAAGTTTGGATTTGTTTGTGTTACTTTCATGAATCTGTAGAGCAACTGTACAAATTTGAACTTTGTAGATGATATTATTATTTTTGATATGCAGAGAGGCGTATATTTTGAAATTACATACTCAGGACTTATTATGGACTCTCAGTTGAGAAGGCATATGATATCCAATGCTAAGGTAAAGATGTTACATTTTGTTTTTGGGTATAAGTGGATTTGATCATGTAACACCACACCTCAAATGAGATGAAAACTTTCAGTATCTTGTGACTGTGTATTGAATCTAATATCTTGGTTTTTGATTAGTCTTAAGAAGCTTGAAGTCTAGAACCTATGTGCTTCATAATCTTGTAATTGTTAACCATCTCAAGATGGCCTAATGGTAGGATGCCCGGAAAGTCTCATAACAGACCTGGGTTCAATCTTCGCTTGGTGCAAATATCTTAAATGGCCAGGGGAAGTATAGGAAATGGCCACAGAAATGGTTAGGCCACGTATATTAGAGCATAGCTCTACTTTCTTGGGGAACCTGCTAAAGCGGGAAATCCCTTTCGAAAAGAAAAGAATAATCTTGTCATTGTTCTAGAAATGCATAATGGTTCTTCTTCACATGATAAAATGTGACATATACACAAACACACACTTTTTTGGGAAAGGCAAACACATACCCATCCTAATCTACAGTTCTACACCGATCATACACCTTGGATACAGCTAGGCCAAAGGCCTATTGGTCACGCAAATACACACTTATGCACATATAATCTTTTGATAAGAGAAATGTTATTTGCAGCTCTTGGTGGAGTGGACACGAGGAAAAAATCTCATCTTTTCAAGTGCTGCCCCATCTGTAACTGAACTCAGAGGACCATATGATGTTGCAAATCTGGCATGTCTACTTGGTTTCTCTCTGGAACGAGCTAAAGCATCTGTTTCTAAAACTTGTAGGTACGAGCACTTAAACATATGTTTTTTCAATGTTGCACATTTGCTAATATAGCTAGTTTCAAGTTTCTTGATGCGTGCATCTTGAATTATATGTAGATCTTTACTAGGAAATTCCTTACGTAAGAAAAAGTTCTACAAAGAGGCCATCAGGGTTGAACTGATCTCGTCGGAGAAGATGGATGTTGAGAAATCTGGTTTTGATGACTGGCTTAAATGGGACCCCATTTCCAGTGGTGAAGGTGATTTGCAATTGGATGACCTGGCAAAGTCATTCGCAGCATCGAGTAAAGAATCAAAAACAGTCAAAGCCATTGACTTTGCTTCAATCATTGATGAAATTCCATCACATGGATTGCATATTATGGACATTGTATCTGAATCAAAGTCAGAAGAACCATATGTTAGTAACCAAGACTCAACTGCTGCTGATGATGTGCCTATAGATTCTAAGCTGAATGATCCACCTAAGAACGATCTATTAACATTTGGCGATTGTGAGTTAATGTCAGCAAATGATAATCGTGAAACTTTAGCAAGTGTTGAGGGAGATGAAGCTTGTGCCACGATTGTAAAAGAAGATTCCATGATACGAAACGTACCCTTTTCTTGTCCTGAAGCTGAACAGCGAAATCCAGAATCAGAGGTTCTTGATTCAATATCTGAACCAAATGTCAGTGTTGATAAAGGAAGTGCAAATACTTGCAATGATTTTTCAACTGCAGGAATGTTGATCTCTGTTGATGATAATCCTTGTTCTACTCTCCAGTGTGAAGAAGCCAACTATTTTTCTTCTGATGCTCCATTATGTCCATCAGTGATTGCATCAAATGAAACAGGTATTAAAGAGGATTTGGAAAAAGAACACACGTGGGATACAGGAGATGTTGGTGTTATACTTGCACATGTTAGCTCAAGTTTGGCCTTATCTGGTGTATCTTTGAATGAAGGTGTTCGAGAAGAACACTTGAGTGTAATGGGGGGAAATGAGTTGGAAAACGGTGCTAATTCGGTTGTTCTTGAACCGTTGGAAGATTTGTCAACGAAAGTTCAAGCAGAGTTCAAAGATGATAGCCGAATGAATAATTTGTGTGCACCCGAGTCTTCATTAGGTACATGATTCTTTATCAAAGCTGGGCTGTTTGGGCATGGTTTGTGTAACACGTCGAAACAAGTAATCTTTTGTGTGGGTCGGGCTGACCTGAAACAATTATCTTAAAAGAATAATTTTTTAAAATAAATAGTTAGCTTGTAAGATTTGATTATAATAACTATATCCTTTGAAAAACAATCTAGTTATTTGAATGCATAGGTTGAGGAGGTTCTATACGATAAAAATACACTTTTGGTGACTTTCAATCTGCGCCCCCTTCGAGCTGTTTCCTATTAACCTTGAATTTTCTTTAACCCATTTGAGATAAAACACGACCTATATCAACCCATACATATGTAAAATGGCGTAAACTGACAAAAGGAAGATGTATTTTCTATATTTTCAAGTTTATGATGTCCCAGCAAATTTAAACTTTTCTTTCTTGTCAGTTTAAACAAGTATACTATTTTTCATCTCCTTACATTTTTTTGTTATTATTTGTATTTTTAGTCAACTATCTTGTCCATGGACTACCTTTTCTCTTTCACATGTTATTATGTACTGTAAGTTGAAGATTGAAGATTCTGGTTCGGTTACTTTTAGTTATACTAACCATTGGATATGTTACATAACTTTACATCTCCCATAAGTTAAATCAAATTTTCTATTCTTTTATGCAGATAGATTAAGAAAAAAGCAGGGGGGTTCACGTCGATCTGTAGCATTTCCTTTTAAGCGCTTGTTGAAACCTTCACATTTCAAGAAAGCTCGAAGGCCCAAAACAAGAAGCACAATTTTGTAAGTGATATTTGCACTTTTTGTTTACACCGTCATTTCTAGTAAATCTTAATTGAACACTTTTTACAGCTGATATCATGTAATCATGTTATTGCTAAGTCGTCGCCATGAAAAAGTAAAAACAAAAATTTGCAGCCTTTATAAGCCTCAATTCGATTTGATTTTATGGTTTTATTTTGACTTAGCTTTTACATTACACATTGATTTTGTCAGTTTGCAATTAATCAACATTTGTAACTATCATTATTGGCTTTAGCTTTATTTGAAGCCACTATAGGTGCAATAATCTCACAGAAAACACAATGATTTTTGGGATTTGTGCACCTGCATTGATATTATTAAAAATGCTTACAAGTACCTATTATGTGTACTTTTATGCAAGCTAGCTGTCTTAAAAGAGTTAATTTAAGGGTGCTACTATTTAGCCCCCCTCTCCTACAAACTTAAATGTTACATTTTCAAGAATGTTACATTTTCAAGATAGCTTTTACCCTTAATTTAATTCATTATGCAGGAGCCTAAGCAAGCTTATTGGGTGATATATCACCACCAGCAGAGGTCGATGGCGACAGTCTTCAATGTAGGAAGGTCCTGGTTACTGACTTCTACTCAAAATTTTGACCTTTATTTTGCTTTTGTTTTAAAATATTATGTTAGTGTTATGATACGAACTTGTGCTCCTCGTTCACTAGCAAGTGGTGATCACTTTGGGAGTACCGTTTGGCGTTTGCTGTTTACCTTTTTTATTTTGTGGGTCTTACTTACATACTACAAGAAATGGAAAATAGGAACACAGTTTTTACAGACAGAGATCTGCAAGCATCAAGTATGGTTTTGATTATTACACAAGACATGCTTTTCTTTTTAGTTGAACATAATTCTGCATGCCAAAAGTGGCAAGATTGGCGGGTTATGTAGGCTCGCTAATATAACGAAATGGGCCAAGTTGAGTTGGATCGACTAAAGAACTCATTTTAATTAAGTTCCTTTTTTGGACCCATAATCTTCATTCTGGTCTGATTCTGAAGTGTGAAAGACGAAATTTCCATTTGTTCATAGAAAATACAGTATTTGCTCTACCATCTAAACCTGTGGAGTATCTAATTATCATAAAAACAACATTGACTGATAAGACATAAAGGTCATGGAATGGAAAATAATGCAGAAAGCATAACTCTACCAATTTGTTTTTGAGAAAGAGAAATTTATGAATCTAGATAGAAGATTACATAAGACCAATGATCACATCAGGGCGGAGACAGAGGGTGGTTGAATGGTGCCCCCTAATTGGCCCAATCTGCATATATACTATTAGACCAATTCCTTGAATTTTTAATCAATCCCTTTTTGATAAAGGTACAACTTAGTATTACAAACCGAAGGGATAAATCGTTGCTAATTATTGTAATAAGCGTTATTTTAATAAATAAGTTTCTTGAAATTAATTCAACTTTCGTTATTATTTATCTTAAAAACAATGAAACTTTTTATGTCATGCGTATATTATGTCTATATAATATAATAATTACTATTTTATAATAAAGTTAGACACTTATATAATATAATCCTAGATGATTATAGGTCTAGTATCTTTAACTGCCTTCAAATTGAATGTATCAGAAGTAGACTCAAAACCATAGAGTCTTCATCCAGAATCAATTCAAGCTAGAAATAGTACCAGTTAAAATAAATACATAGAAAGAGATTATGGTACAACCTAGAGTTAATCTACATAAACAACATTGCTTAGGCCAAAAGTACAACCACCTATCAACTCAAATCAACCCAAATGTCACACCAGCTTTTCCTTCTTTTTTTTCTTCTCAACCCAAATTAACCCAAAACCTGAGTAGCACTAATCCCAAATCAACCCTCATATTTTCTCTCTCATACTCTCTCTACAAAACCAAAAAAAAAGAGAAAAGAAAGAAAGCAACGGGTGCAATCGGGTGGGTGAAACCGAAAGGGGGAAACCCGAAGCTACCCGTAGCGGTGTTCCCATTAAACCCAAACTAACCCGAAGCCTTTTGGGATGACCGCTACGGTCGCTCTTACACCTTCCTCTTTCCTAGGCAAAGTCCTTGTTTCTAGACCTTTGGTTTCTTGGAGAAATAATCAACGCCTTATGCTAAAACCGACCAAACCGTACTACCCATGGGTAAGAAATTTTTAATTCCAATTCCTTTCAAATCACCCAAATTTTTCCTAACCAAACACCCTCTTAAAGATTTGTACTTGCTAGACTCAGAGGGGGTTGGAGTAATCGAGTGATGGGCGGCGTGAAGACGCATCACGTCGAGGCCTAATACCAAGCCGACGTGATGGCCCCAAAATAGTTTTCTTACACCAAGAAATTGATTTTGTTTTGTGTGTATTAAAGGAGTTGTGAGTGAGTGTGATAGTGTGAATGAGTAATGACTTATAGTGAGACTGTGTAAATGTAGTGTAATGAAAGAAACTACTGACGTGACATAATGTGATTTGAGGTTGAACAGAATTAACAGGGCAATTCTAACTTTTGACGTTTGCCTTTGGTCATGTATTTGTAGGTTGGTTAACAATAATTGATATTTCACTGTATTTTTGACAATTTGCCCTTGACCATGCAATCTTTAAATCGATTCACGGGTTATATAGTATGTATTTCATGTTATAGTTCATTTGTTTTTAGGGTATATGTTCTTGCCCATGAATTAGCACTAATATATTAAATACATAACATAATTTATCAAAATTTTAAAAAATAATAAAGGTCCTCAATTAGTATTTGTTTAAATATACTTATCTAAATAATGATTTACAGTTTTAATGCATAAAAACAGATCAGAAACTTGAATCAGACATCATATACATGTACTATTTTTATTAATGTGTTACTGAAAGCAGATAGAAGTTGTAAATAATATACCCATGTCAAACAAAATGGGTTTACATATATGTTTGGTACATATATAAATGGGGTAGTGTGGTTGACCTGCAAGTGAGTGTTTTCTGTTTATTTTCAACTTATAGATATTTGATCTGTTAAATAAATTTATATAAAGATTATATTAGAGTAAAGTATATTTTCGGTCCCTATTGTTTGACCCACATTACGGATTTGGTCCATCTTGACGTGAATTTCTTGCATTTTCGTTCCTGATCAACTTAAAAAGTTAAAAGGATCAAATTACCCTTCTGATTAATTGATTACTTTTACAACCATCATCACCACTGAACCACTCTCTCGAGAATCTTTCCTTCTGATTCAAGTCGTTCCTTTTTGTTTCCGTGTAGTGAAGAGAGGTGATATAGGCCAATTAGATGTTAAGTTGAAATCGAGATAAATTAAGAATAAAATGATAAAATTTAATTTTTTTTATTGAAAAGACAACATTTATTTATTTTCTGAAATTAAACATTATGTGTGTGTTAAGTAAAGTAGAAAATGTCAAGTAGATGTACACCAGTCCAAATTAATAGCCTAAAAGGCTAAAACATAGCCACCATCAACAAGTAAACTAAGGGACGGTTTGTTAAAACATAATAATTAAAAGCTAAATGATTCTATGACCTGAATAATTTAAAGATTTTATATGTAACCGCATCTGAATGTGATATGTTGTTTGATAAAGATTTTAAATAAACAATATGAATAATGAAAATCACCATTTTAATAATATGATAAAGGTTCCTTGTTAAACAATCATATCTTAAGGTGGAATGATTCAACAATATTCTTCTGTTTAATTCTGCTCAAAGACAACAATCAAACACGTTGAATAATTCAGCATTCGACGCTAAATGGTTGAACCATAATAGTTTTTTTTTACTTCTAGTACTATATATTACAACTTTTGATTGTAATTATAGCATCTAAGTATTATATTTTAACAGATTATGGAATGTGTATAGTAGCAATTTAACAATTTAATTCAAAAATACTCATGGGTTATATTATTCATTGATTATCTTCTTAGAAAACTAATCAAGAAGTGGAATTGATATTGATACAAGTAAAATTACTGATATTGATTAGAATCGTACCCGCATAATATTGTGATAACAAATAGGTAACATGTTGTTTTCGTTTATTTCTTATTAATTTCCCATTGAGTTGTCGTTGATTTTTAAAACAAGTTACAAAAACAATATAACAAGAAAAAAAATCTTAATTTATAAAACGAACATAGAAAAAATCTTGGAAATTGTGTTTGATATAGGTGAGGAAATGGGTTGGTATGAGAGAATGTGTTGGTGGTTGGGTTAGATTATTTGAGGTGGGTATATTAGTAAATTTTATTTGTTAAAATTTTTAGAATTGTATCTAATGTAGATGAATTAATTTCTTACGTGAAAGAATCATCTCCTTAATAAAATACGAGTAAAAGTGTTAAATATATTTTAATATAATATATAAATAATAAAAAATCTATAACTAAAATAAGTGAGAGAGGTAGAAGAAGAGGCACTGAACATGCACCTTAGTGACGAAAGGAGTGCTTCCTTCGACCGAGTGATGAAATAAGTCATGAGTTGGAGATGAAGAAACAAGTTGATACAGTAAACTAGTTATGTTAATCTGATCAGTAACAATGCAATCTACGATCTGCCACCTTTGCATCATCACGTTCTAGATGCTGCCGTTGTATTCATAACGGAGGTGTAGTGAAGTTTACCGGTAGCTCCATGATGTTGAAAGTTGAAACATGGTATCTGGATTGCTTCTACAATCGTGTATATCACTTTCCAAATTCGATATTTCAACCCTAATGTGTCTGGGATACACGAAATTCGAACCAGGATAATTATAGAAGAATAATCAATTTCTTGGCACAGAAAATGATCAAAAACCAAAGAAAATTTGAGTGTGTTTCAAAAAATATGTATCTCATCGTATGTTCATCCGTTTTCATTTCAAAACAAAAACGGGAGTTATCAACAGTTACCAAGTTTTAAGATTTAGAATAAAACCCCCATAAAATCAAGAATTTTCATTATAATCCCTCTATTAAAATATATTTCGGGACCCCCGTTTTTCGTTCAGAGAGCGTTGCCCCCTTTATCTTACGGTACCGTTCATTACACTAAATGAATTAGTGACACTAAAATCTCCAACACATGAGGCAGTGTTGGTAGTGGAGGCAACTCCGATAAGCTTGAGAAGTCTGGCTGATGTGTACCGTCTCCTTTCATATCAGTTAATTAACTGGCTGATGTATATCAGTTGTTACGACATCACTATATAGTTGACCTATTTATTACTCTAGTGTTGGAATTTGGATAGTGAACATATAAAACTGGAATTTTCCGTTCCTTGTATATATTTAATTGAAAATTATATGTATAAAACAACTTAGTTTCAAGTTTATGAGAAAAAAAAACAAACTTCATATATTGGGCCAGAGGCTTATGGGTCCGAAAGGCCCAATAAAATTTCGTATATTGGACTTGTCGCTAGATTTAGAAAAGCTACTCCATAGTTTTTTATTACTCCCTTTTTACTAAATAATTAAACTGAAGAGCTTTATATGATTTTAAAGTTAATATAGATATAATTTATTGTTAAAATTATATACTAATACTACTACTCCTAAAATGTGAAAACTTAATTGATAATCATGATACTTTTAGTTTTAATTAAGAAAATACAAATATCATTTTTCTTATTATTTTTTTCTTTTCTATTTCTCATTCTATCACCAACACTTTATCTATCTCTCTGCTCATCTTACTTCGATATTTGAAAGCATTTTATATAAATTATTTATTTAATCCATGTTTGATTAATTTATGTCCATGTGACTCAAATACCGTTTGTCTTATTATAACATATTTGGTATTTTTTTAATAAAAAAAATATTCTTTACCGAAGCTTGAGAAAGGTTGTTAGTTACAGATTTTAACGTGTAGGTGGAATATTAAACAGGAAGAAAGCTGGATTTGTTGACACACCCCAATGACTCTTTACCTCTAAGACCTGAACATCCATGTGGGGTGGGCCGGTGGGGTTTGAAAAGATAGAAAATATAATTATACAATGTTTTTTTTATTAAAGGGTTAAATTTAAAAATTGATCATTTTAAACTTATAATTTTAATTTATAATTTATGAGTTGTGTTCGATAAAGTCCATGTAAAAAATATAGTCCTAAAATTTTAATATTCAATCATAGGTGATTCGTTATACAATCACATGTGATTTGTAAATGCATCACATGTGATTACGAAAATGTCACTTCGTCCAAATTTTTAAATGCAATATGAACAATTGATGCAAGGGCTAAAATTAGTCTCTTAGGACTATGAATTAATTATGGACTATATTGAACATTCTTCTATCATTTATATAGTTTAAAAATTACTAATAAGTTATTGGAAAATTACTGTGTTCCTGAGTTTAGAAAAAAAAAACAAAGAATTAAACATAACTAATTTATATGTTCTAGGATTTTTTTTAAAATAACTTTTTTTTCTTTTTGAAAGACTGTAAAACAGTCCATGTTAAACTAGTTAAGACTTTAATATGTATAAAATAAAATTCGTTGTCCTAATTAACTTAATTCTAATTAGCAATAACGATAACATACAACTGATTTTACAACTTTTTATAGCTTAAAAACGTCTAAATATGATCATCTTTTGTTAAACATGTACTATAATAAACAGGACAAAATCATGTGAAGTTAATTAAACGAGGGCGGTGCGTTAGAAATTTTGATGAAAACAATAAAATAAGAAGCAAATTAAAAGAAAAATAAACTTATTATTTTAATCATAATTAACACATAAATCTCTGGCAACCAAGACAACTAAATATCACCTTTGGATCGATTATTGGGATTAGATCGATTTGATCCAAAGTATCCTGGACGCAGAATTAACCCGACAAAAGCAATGTCCATCTAAAGAATACATAACATACGAGATTTGAATTGGATTTTAGATGTAAAACTGATATTCAATACAAAGAATCAGGGTATTAGCTGTGACAAAAGTTGATGCTAATACCCCTGAATGTCGCCCCTATTGCCTTTAGGGGTGACGTATTGCCGCTTTTGAGTCGCTCGTATTGCTTCGTCGTTGTTGACAAGAAATCGTTGTTATTGGTGTCACTTTTATTGTCTGTCGTACTTATTACTCTATGTCTATATGTTGCTGCCTATTAGCATCACCACTATTACTTTTTTAAATATTTTCCTATTAAATGTAGATAAACCATTTTTATAATATGCAAAAATAATAGTACTACATCCAGTAATTATAGATAATATGTATATATTATACAAAAAACCACCAACTAATACAAAATCCAAAATATTATATACTTGTTTTAATTGTTTGTTACACAAAACAAAGCAGGCGGCACAACGGCGATCTGCCGATCTTCACTGGAGGGGAGGAGATCGACAGAGACAATCGAAGGCGATGAGCGCGGTGTAAAATGAGAAAGAAAAAAGACCGTCGTTTTTAAGTTAAACTTA
>JAUEJL010104622.1:0-12969 GCA_032274825.1 Drosophyllum lusitanicum | reverse complement strand
TTTTCAGACTTTATGATATTCTCTTGTTTCTCGAGTCTTTTTCCGTCTTTTCCGCTTAAACTCCCGCCATTGAGTATTTATGACCTGTGATTGATAATTACACACTTTAAGTACCATTTGTCATCATTTAAAGAATTATTTAACGATTAAGTATTATTCATCGCAAATGAAAGCTTTAAGTAATTAAAGTAATTAATTTTCTTTTTTAGATGGATGTTTTATACTTACAGCAGAAATTAAAATAGAAGCAAAGTTGGAGGGTGTAGTTTGTAAATATATGCATATATAAGGAGTTGTCGTGCAACTAGAGTTGATAATCTTGTGTTGTTTTTTTTTGTATTGTTGACTGGAAAAAGAAAAAAAAATCTTGACCCCACCTCTTGACGTGGTTGCCACCCTCCAAAGACGCCGCCACGGCGCGGTGGTGTGGCCGGATTCCCCACTACGGCGCGATCAGTTGACCCCTCCCTCACCCCGGTTGCCACTCCGTGTACTCCGAAGCCACTTCGCCCCCTCTTATATTCTCACCTTGATGAATTGCTTTAGTAGTTGATCAAGTAAAAACCGAATTACCTAAACTTAAAAATTATCTAAAAACATATGAGACTCATTACCAAAAGGCTGAAACAGTTTTAAAGGGTAAAAAATTATACCAAGATCTGGTTTTAAGCTAGGACCAAACCCAGTTCATTTGAGACCTGAGACAATAGATAATAGAAATTTTAAAATTTGTAAAAGGGATCGAGACATACCCATTGTTCATTTTTCCCTCACAAATGATATAATCATATTTGATTTAACCCTGTGTAAGAATATTTTTATTAGTGAATAGTGATGCTTGTCTAGTGATTAATATTTCAACCCAGCATTTTTGACAATTCATTTTCTTCTTCATTTTGTTGACTTTTTAAGATTTTTCGGTTATCAGCTATGAATGTTAAAAAAAAAACATATATAAATTGTGGATAAAGAAAAGGAGACAATCTAGTGTTTTTTTTTCCGGGTAAAATAACCGAAGTTAAAGTCGGAGGCACGGAACTTGTGCTGAAGTTAGAGATTAAATTTGTAAAAAGATGTTTTTAAAAATAGTTGAAGCTAAAAAAATATAAAATAATATAAATAACAACGTAAATATAAGCAAAGATAATTAAATGATAATAATTCATCATAATCATAATCTCCTTTAATAAGCTACATAAGAAGATTAATTTTTTTTAAGAGTTATGTAAAGGTTGTATCTTCAACTAGCTCATACAGATTTTGACGGTCAAACACGGTTAACTAGCTTGGTATATAGAAAATAAAACCATGATTGATTTACAAAACAAATAGGATCTCAGCAATTCTGTCATTTGTCACAGAAACAATCCAAATCCTTGATTGATTTACAAAACAAATAGGATTTCAGGAATGCAAATCCTGACAGATTTTGTCAACCAAACACAGGACTGGATTCTCAATCCTACCAAATGCAAATCCTGCGAAATGCAAATCATTTGACAGAATGTAAATCCCATGAAAAAATCTGCGAACCAAACGCCCCCTTAATCTCTGATGGTCTATCGACAAACAACCATTAGAACAAAAAAAAACATTTTGACGTGGTAAATCTTAAATATAGCCATAGAGGAAAATAACCGTTTTGACACAATGATTGGAGGACTACGGAGGTTTATGTTCAACACAAATTAACCAGCATTGAGAATGTTCAATATTATATCTATTCTCAACTCTCAATAATCAGTATGACAACAAGGGCGGTCCCTTGATCCTGCAACTCTCGAAGTTTCGATTCAGGTTACTAACTTAGTATACGATTCTAAACTTCTAATTTAGGGTTAGAATTATGAACTTTGTTAGACAATCTTGAGGTTTTTGATTGGGTTGTTTTAGGCATGTTTGGCCTTACATAAAAGACAACAATATCCGTGTATGTACCGATCTTCTCACTTTTGTGTCATTACCATCTTGCATCATAATGCTTGCACGCCTATAGCCAAAAGCTTACACTCTAAACACAAAAATAACCTCATAGCAAAATTCTAGAGTGAATAACTACCATTAAGTGGCTTTAAAGATTGAATTTTCAGATATGATTTGGTTAATTCATGCCTATAGACCAAAGGGACGTTTGATTTGGTGAAAACTTTAGAAATTGAATTTGATTCTTAATGAATTAAAATCTTGAAGGAATTGAAATTTAAATTAGATTCCTTTGTTATATTGTTTGGTAACCCGAGAAGAAATCTTATTCAAAACCATCTACACTGAAATAACACCACCTCCACCATCCTCACAACCACTTTCCCACCACCATCATTTGCCCACCACTTGCAACCGTTGAACATGTTGGAGCCTAATCATACATAGACACATATAATACACACATTATATATATATATATATATATATATAGATAGAGAGAGAGAGAGAGAGACATATCAAAAACCGAAAACCGCAAATAAATAGTCATTAAAACCAAACCAAAACCCGAAAACTAAATTCAAAACCGTAAAAACCCAACGGTTTTTATTTTGGTTTTCTAAAAACTAAAATTTTCTGTTTTATGACAAAATCGAACCAAACCAACCGAGCACACTCCTAGTGGCCATGGAAAGAATTAAATTTTCTTTGGTTTTTGGGAGAATCCTGAATTACATTGGCAGGTGTAACACCCCGAAATTAGTAAGTCTATAATTTAAATATTTTACTAATTAATTAATGAATTATATAATTTTGCACAAACATATGAAGTAATTGAAGTCTTTATTTGATATGGGTTTCTTGTGAATATATAAGTTAAGGGACGAAAACTGTAATATAACTAATCTAATAATAAGAGTATGGATTTACTTGTGGCCAAAAACATAATCAAATAAACCTGGAGGACCATTTTGATAAATCTTGAAAGATGGAAATATAAAAGAGGAGGAATGTTAAATTTTGTTCAACATAGAAGTGTGTGTGTGCTGTGCTACTGGAAGGATCGGGAATTGAGGGAAGAACAAAAGGGGCAGATTACTAATGGGATTTGAAGCCAATTTGAAGTAATTTTTGGTGAATTTTCAAGTATAAGAGGTAATTGTTCTATTAGAATAAGCTTAATTTTGAGTTATAGTGATGATTAGAAAAGTATAGTGTTATTGATAGTAAATATAATCATATTGGTGATTATCCTATAGAGTTTTATTACTGATGTAGGTGAATGTAAACAACGAAATTGAATTTTAGTTGATAAAGTGTTCTTGAATTTGCAAATGGGTCAATTTTACAAGAGTTATTTTTGATTGATTAAATTGTTATTGTTGTGTTGGTTTTCAATGTTTTGGATGTTTATCAGTGTATACAAATGTTGGAAATCACTTGACTAAGTGATAGTTTGAGTTTTGGTCAATTTAGTAGTTGTTCACATCAAACAGTCTGTTGCTAAAATGGTCAACACGGCCCGTGTCTAGGATGACAGCCCATGTAGTGTAACCATGTAGAGGAACACGGGTCGTGTTAAGCTTTTTTCATGGCACAGATTATGTAGCAAGCTATAGACCGTGTATAGTTATACCACACGGGCCGTCTAACGGCAACACAAGCCGTGTAGACATAGGGTTTTATACCGACATAGTAAGGCTTGAGTAGTCGTGTAGAGAGAGATCATGTAACTTAACACGGGCCATGTCGCAGGCCGTGTAGAATACTGTTAAAGTTTTAATTAGACAGTTCGAGATCCAAGTTGGAGTACAACTTCTTGTAGGTGATTGTTGCCGAGTACTTGTTGATTACTTTTCGGTTGATAATGGAATAAGCTACCATTTAGCGTTCAAGGTGAGTTACACGATCCATACTAACAAATTAAATGCTTGTGTGTGTTATGTATACATAGTGTGTTGTTTAATGACATGATGTTGATGTGATAATTATATGAGATATGATGATGGGATGATCGACTAAGTGGCATCCTTTAACCCGAGTGACAATTTAATAGATATAGTGGTTTAATTATGATATAGTAGTACTCTAATGTTGTTCCGACACTTACTAGTGATTATTTATATGTAGTATGCAATTTACTATGGTGTGTTGTTATGTATATGTGTATAAGGTGTATTATGAAATTAAATGAGAAGTTAAATGTTGTGTTAAAAGCTTAAGTGGCGATATACTAGCCTAAGTGGCAATATACTAGCATTAGTGGCAATATACAAGTCTGAGTGGCAATATGATAGTCTGAGTGGTTGAATGGCATTATAAAAGCCTAAGCGGCAATAAAGTAGCCTGAGCGGCACTATAAAAGATTGAGTGGTCGAATTTTAATATTTAATATATCATATGTTGATGATCACATGTATAAGAGATTAGTGTGTTTATGCTCGTTAGTTATGATTATGTGCTCACCAAGTTTCGCACTTATAAGTGTTGTTATATCCTTATTGTAGGATTAGTTACAGAGGAAGCTCCAGTTTGAAATTAACAGCTCACAACTTCCGCTTATTATATTTTGGGACATTAAAGTATTTTTGAGAAATAAATAATACCTGTAATTTTTTTTTTGTAAAGAAGTGTAATTCTTGTTTAAAAAAGGGTTATTACAGTAGGATTCCTTAAGAATTGAAATCCAATTCATAATGATTCTCATGTTTAGTACAAACTTTATTAAAGGAATTGGAATCCCTTATTGTTAAAACTTTTCATCAAATGAAATTGAGATTCTTTCATCTTATCTTCTCCTACACTACTCAGTACTCACCATCGACGTTAAGGCTTCATACCTGCTCCCATTGACCGGTGACTGGTAGGGTGGTGGCGACCGGTGATTGACAACCGGCAATTAGGGCGTCACAATGGTGACCGCCGACTAGGACTTCACATTGACGATTAGGGCTTGTTCAACATTTGACGACTAGCTATTAGAACGTGACACCGACAATCAGGGCTTCATTTCAAGTTTCAAATTTCAATAAAAAACAATCTGCAAACCTAACGTTACATAAAAGATTTTTGCAGATAATACGCTTTATAGGAGTTTAATTTGTCAAAACTTATAACTTTAGATTTGATTTTGTTACATTATAATAGATTGACAAATTTATTGTGACTTGTAAAAGATTATCCATTAAGAATTTCTGAAATAAAACTAAATTTGTTATATTAATTTTAATTAATTTGACTAATATATTTTGATTTGTTAAGATTGGTGTTGAAAAATTGCTGGATCCATAGATACCAGACGTCCAGACAGACCCTCCTGCCGTCTGTATCACTGCACCCAATTGATCGTTTCATTTCTCGAAAATGGAGAAAATGCACCACCAGATGCTGTAGAAGTGTAAGGGGCTCCAATGACCAGGAGACATCTTCCAGCACCCTTTCTCCAAACCCCTAAAATCCCTGATTCTGATTTCAAACCCTAATTCAAAAATCTCAATCTATATAACTTTCGTTGATTTAATTTTTAACTTAATTGCAAGTTTTTGGTCCCCGGAGTTCATCATCATGGACATCGAGCAAAAGCAAGAAGAACTCATCCAACACTTTGTCAATCAAGCATCCAATCTTAAGGGTTCAGCTCTCACAAGCGTCATCTTTGAAGCCACTTCACACACATCACTCTTTGCCTTTTCCGAGATTCTTTCCGTACCGAACGTTATCGAGGTTCGATTTTGCGTTTGTTATTTCTTCCTAGTTTTGCTAATTGATGTTAGTTCAGTTTTTTGCTTGCTGGTCATGTTTAGATGTTATAGTGTTTGTTTGCACAAATATGTAGAAGTTGCAAAAAGGTGATTTGATTTTATGGAATAGTATTTTTGTAGATGCTTATGTTTTGTAAGTCTGTGTTAAACATCACGATTCTGTGAATCGATTATGGATCCGAGTTAAAACAGAAATCTGCTTTTGGTACTGAGGATCGACTGGAAGCTGCTTGAATGGATCAGCTACAGCTTCTGGACCTGAATCATGAACAAACCAAATCGTCAGTCATGGTGATTAAGGGTTTTTACCAGAGAAACTTAAAGGGTGTAGAGAATACCTTGATGGAGAAGACAACTGTTCGTTTTATAGGTTTACCATGCTTCTAGAAAGTTGTGATGTTAACATCTTGGCACAGATATATTGCTGTGACCGCCTTGCTATGGAGTATAAAGTATCCTCAGAGCTTATAGGCAGCTTGGGGAGCTTTATAGTACCCTCAAAACATAAACTTTTAAAAAATGCTTGGTTTGGTATATCATTGTATTGATAACAGGTATCGGAACTTTAAGTGTACTTGGGATCTGGATCTGCGTATACACCATTAGGATCAATGTTCAGATTTCATAGAACAGCATTTAACCTAATGGCATGTCAATGTTTGAAGAAACAAATTGATGGACCAGATAACAAAGTAGGGTGGTAAATCTCTAATTGATGTTTATCCACTTGCAAACTTTGGATATAGAGTCTGATTATGGGGACTTTGCATACAGGATCCAATTCTTAAGTCATTAGGAGCACAAACTATCTAAAGCTGACTGTTGTTACTTGTCTTTTACCTATGACACAGTCACTCAAGACCCAAGATATCATTACGGGGACAACGAATAATCAGATTTGACGACATTTTTAACTTTACAAATCTCCCTCTTTATTGTACGTGGATAACTGTAGGGCAAGTCATGTAATCATTTGCATTTTTGTTATGAGGATTGAGGTGCTTTCATTATTGCAGAATTCTTTTTCTGGATTTTGGTTTGCATTGCTTCTCTCTTTTATAGTGTAGGTTGACTATAGATATCAAATTACATTAACATCTGACTCTTTTACTTGGGCCAAAATTTACTGCATCCTTCTTCTACCATAGCTCCTCTTGTGTGCACTATCTGCTTAAGTTTGGACAATCTGAATTGATTTTGTCTTCTCATATCGAGGTGTATGTCATATTATGCATGTTGCTATCCTTTTGATAGAATATGTTTTACCATGAGCGAAATGGCAATGTGGTCTTTGGCCAACAAGACTGAAGGTCATTGTTTTAAACTTTTAATTTCCGTGGATTATTCATGCCAACATTCTCTAATTTCTCATTTCTGATCTTATGCAGCTTCATGGCACGGAACATTCTAGTTACCTTGATTTGCTTCGGATGTTTGCTCATGGGACATGGAGTGAATATAAGAGTAGGTTTCTCAGCTTTAATTCATTTGTGCTCTTTGTAATTTATTTGGTTATCATTTTGGCATGGCAGGCAATATAGTTATCGAACCATTTCATACATTTACAATTTTACATTTGAACTTAAGAATGATCTTCTTCGTTTCTCTTGTATCTCAAACTTCCTTGGTATCATTCCAATTTTCTTTTTTTTAAGTTCTTGCTCTAATTTTTATTTCATAGTTGTTATTGTACACTGACTTGCTTGTGCTTTGAGGCCTTCGTAAATTACTGTATCAAGCACCTCTCTGTCTTTTCTTTCACTTCGGGGAGGTCGGTGGTCTATTACTCTGGTTGGAACCTTTTACATTGGAAAATAACATGCCTGTTATTGTGGTCAAACAGTTTTAACCTTCTCCTAAGTAGCCATGAGCTAATATGAAAACTTTAAGTATTCAGACATGTCACATGCAAAACAGGATTTTACGTTTTCTTATGATATGGGGAGTTGCATTCTTGGAGGTTCTGTTATATGGAGTCTGCATTGTTAGACTATCTTGGCCTCATTGATTCCTTAAATGTTTGCTTGTGTATGATATCCACTAATGATGATACATTAGCCGATGGAGTGAAGTTCTCTTATGTTTATGATATGTAGGCAAAGCTAGTAATCTTCCCCCATTGGCGCCTCATCAGGTTCTCAAGTTAAAACAACTCACCGTGCTCACACTAGCTGAGGCAAACAAGGTAAAAATTCATTCATGTAATTAGCCTTGTATCAGTAGCAGCAGCGAGTTCACAAGTTTAAAACAGTGTAGTTAATTTAGTACATTATAGAAGCACAACTCTAATTGGTTACAGATGTTTGTGGATACTGGATAGTCATATCTCATTCTGACATTGACATATATGTATTTTAAATAATGTTAGCTTGAAGCTGTCTGTGCTCCTGTGCATAACTGATTTCAGGTAAGGCTTAAAGATGAATATTTTGAATTCAAAAATTATGATCATTGAAATTGAATGCATTTATAGCGATAGTGACAACTAGAGAAAAGATTTTCTAATTATGTAATTTAGACTTCTTGTGCCCAAATTAAAGATGAATTTTTTTACCTTGCCCAGACATTTCCACAATGTATTCTAGGATAAGACGATAAGGTCAAGATAATAGCAAACTGCCATCACTCCAACAACGGGTAGTTATTACTACAATTGTAGGCATGATTCATTTCAGCCAATAAAGTTACAAAAGGCATTAGGGCATTGGCTTATAGTTAACAACTTCCCATCACATATATGTAGACCAACTCATTGTAATTTTTGTAGGATTGAGAGAGCATATATAATATCTATATAGACTCTTCAGACTTTTGTTCCTATTTGTAATTCACATCTAGAGCAATATGATCTCAAGGCATGTTTCACTTTTCCATTTTCACAATTTTAGTATTTCCTAAGGTTATTTACTAAAAGTAAATGTGTTTGTATATCAGAAAGCATTTTCATGTTTTTCTTTACAATTCTGGTACTGGAACTGCGCAAGTGGAGAAATAGTAGACTTTCTAGTGAATGGTGGCGGACAACTTAGAGAAACTTACAATTCTGGTATTGTCGTGAGCTCTTACTGTTGAAAAGTGAGTTGAATCCAAGTTGGGTTAGAAGGGTAGTTTTGTGTTAATGTGTTGAATGCTTTGACATCAATGAAAATGCTATGCTCACACAACCTCCAGTAGAGGGGCTGAGCTTAATACCAACTGAGAAGAGTGGGAAGAAAATGAACCATAGGAATGTTATGGATCACCTCTCTCCCTAGAGGGGAGAGAGAGAGGGCTTTCACTGGAGCTAAAAGCCAAAAATGATGGAATATTACTTCTGAGTTGACTTGCTCATGCGAGTTGTATAATGGTAGACATGTTGGAGAACCTTGACTATTTCGATGACACTAATTCAACCATTGTATGAAGGATTGAAAAATAGGAAGGTATGTTTGTTATGAGAAAACAATCAGTATGATATTCGACTGTTCTATGCACAAAGAAAACAAGCAACACTTGTAAGGTAACGAAAGATGTGAAAAGCATGCTGTTAAGTGTTAAGTATTTATGCCCGCCTCCTTTCTTAATAGATAAATATCGAGGTTTTGGATATGCTTGTGGACTTAGCTAATGTATGGCACTATGGCTAGCTGGGAGTTCAGAAGCAGTTTTTAGATAAAATAAGAGCCTAATGATTGTGTAATGGTAGTTTGTCGTGATACTTAAAAGTAAATTGAATGCGCAAAGCTATCTTATTATAGCTAGGAATTCATTAACTACATACAATTTTTGGAGTTATTGAGCATCATGTAAGGGTGCCATAAGATCAACAATTTGTATTGGATGGGCAATTGATTGAAACTACAAGTATCAAAAAGTGGTTCACAAATGGTATGCATTGATCTAGAGAAGACATACGATTAAGCAACCTGATCATCTAAAAAGCTTTCTCTCAGAAAGGGGCCAAAGGGCATAAAAGTCCTAGAAACACTGTAGGATAGTATAGTCTTCATTATTTTTTTGAATATTCTTGTATCGTGTAAAATACTCTTAAAGGTCGTATTAGTCTTAGGCTTGTCTAGATGAACCTGGAAGGTTCCTCGATCTAGAAAGCATCTTGTAGTAGACTCCTATCTGTGGAGTCTTTGTAGCCTTACACATCTCTGATTCCCATTAACCGTACATGGGGAAATGAGTTTTTATTAGTCAATCATTTTTAGGAAAGCTAAATAACTGATTTGATGACCAAAAACTTTTATCACTTTATTTTTAATGCTAGGTTGCTTTTCTATGTCATTGGTTTGACTTTCTAGCTTATGGGTCCTTTTAGGTACTCCCATATGATGTGCTGATGCAAGAGTTGGATGTTGTAAATGTTCGTGAGCTTGAAGATTTCCTCATCAATGAGTGCATGTATGTGGTAGGTACTTTCCCGATCAAATCACTTGTCCCAAGTTGTATTCTTACTTGAGTGAATAATTCATGAGTTGTTTCTTTAAGCCGTATAACGAGAGTTGCAAGCTTAATATTTTATTTATTTTTTCATCTTAATAGGGTATTGTTAGGGGCAAACTGGATCAGTTGCGCAGATGTTTCCAGGTGTGTTATTGTATCTATTTTGCATGGTTCATTGATGGTTATTTGGTAGTAAGTTTTTGCATACGTTGTTATTTTACTTGTCTTTTTTTTATTTGTTATTTATCTGAATTGTTACTTTATCCTAGTCCTGTGGGTTGTCGTAGGTGCAATTTGCAGCCGGGAGGGATCTAAGGCCCGGACAATTGGGGAGTATGATACATACATTAGCAAACTGGTAAACCCAGTCATCTTTTATGACTTTGGCTTCTTCATTTTGTACTCTATTTACCCCACCTTAGTGCATTTGTAATTTAACTTATTGACATGTTTTGGGCATTTCATAGGTTAAGTACGTCAGATAATTTACTTATTACAATTCAAGACAAGATAAAATGGGCTGATACAATGAGTGAGCTGGACAAGAAGCATAAAAAAGAAGCTGATGAAAGGGTGGAAGAAGTGAAAAAGACACTCTCCCTCAAGGTCAGCTGTATTGATTTTTTAGGTTACTTTATGTTATATTTTTTCTTTGTGTGTGTGTTACATTTGTCTTTTATCTTTGCGGCCTTTGTCTTTATATCACATTTCATTCATTACAAGGAAGCAAATGTTGAAAATAAGTTCTCCTTTAAACACAACAGTTAGTGACTAATCAATCTATATGAAACATACCATTCAAAAGAAAATATTTTATACCCGACTTTAAAACTATTGCATCTCTTTTATATTAGTGTGACCGTGTGACGTGTGTTGTAATTACGAGCTATTAGTATTTATTGTGTGAGAGGCGTGAATAGGACTCGATTATGTACTCGGATATGTTTGTCGATGCGTCTTACTTACGTCGTGGCAGAAGTCACAAACTGTGAGCAGGCCGACATTGACTTCAGAGGGCACGAGGAGATGTTCCCCGAACCTGGTGGAGTGATGGATTACGATGAAGACCGAAGCCGACCTAAGAGGTATGTCCCACCATCTTTTATGCCCCTGATTTCATGTCTGCAAAGCTCATCATTTTAACATTTATTTTCTTAAATCACTTGGGTGCCATTTTTATGGTGAGAGAATGCATATTTAATTGATATAGAAAAATGAAAGCTGAGACCCAGAAAGTTAATAATGTTATCAAATGAAACCTATAATTTACATCACTCTGTTACTTTATTTCTACCAAAAGCATATCCTATTGTTGAACCGAAATCATATTTACCTCCATTTCAATTTATGTTTCTTATCATTTCAATTTCTTGTTAAAACGGTCTTTGTTAGAGGTTGCGGTTTTGGCATATTTGCTTGGGTCGATTTCGTTTGTCTTATCTCAAACTTATTAAATGGTTTTAAATTAAAAGTTGAACTAAGAAGGGAAAATGTGAAATGGGTGGGGCGGGCTGAAAGTTGCATCAAGTCTATGTTAAGACGTAGAACCTCATAAATCGTTTATACGAAGATTTAAATTACTGTTATAATAATATTGTTATTGAATCATTGCTATCACTAATACAAAAATGGACAAAGAACAGTGTTTGTGTCATGTTTCGACCCGAACCCCTTTTGATGTGTAACCCCACCCACTCCAGTCTTTGTGCTCCTTCCATTTATTCCTTATCTAAGACTACCAACCTTGTTGAACCGTGGTTCTTTTTTTCCCAATGTTTTATTTATAGGAGACGACAGCCGTTGGGTTAAGGAGGGCTGGCGAGCAATCGATCTTACGGATGGGGATTGTTGCACATGCTAGCTAGTCTTTTTTAATGGCATTAAATGACACCGTATACCTGCTACTATCCGAGAGCCAGAGATGAACTTGTGAGAGTTAAAACGACTATGGATTCTAATTTTTGAGGGATCATTCATTGGTGTGGTGCGTTATTGACTGTTTTTCGTATCTTTTTTGTGTGAGCTTCTATTGTTTAACTTTGCAAATCTCAGACAATCATAGTCAAATAACTACTGTTTAATAGTAAGTAGAGACGTTAAAGATCAAATTGGAAAATAAATTAAAAATGAAAAAGTAAATTGATTTAATTGCCTATTCTTTACATTTCTTAAAAGTTTTAGTTAAGATCATCAAATACTATTTGGTTATGTTTATTATTATTTTTATTTAAAGAAATTCATCCTAATGACTCTTATGATTTGAACTTTATTTTTTAAAAAGTAAAAATTAAAATACAACACTATGTGAGCCAAGTGAGAATGAACGGTTACGAGCCACTCCTTGCGTCTAACTACAGGTCATATACGTACTACACACCATATATATTTATACAAATACTACAACACCACCCTTCTCTTCTTCGCCCAAAAAAACACCAAATCATCACTGTTGGTATATGTACCGTATTAGGCTCAGCCAGACCTCACGATCATCCGACCAAGAGCTTTGATCAATTACAAACAACCTTCCATAGCTGAATCTTATGACCATCGGACCAACAGCTCTGACAGTTGATCCATAGCTGAATACAACCTCCCAAGACACCTTCATGATCTGTCACATCAACAAGAGATGAATGTTGGTCATCTGCCCATAAGGTTTGACTAGAAGCCGGACCTACGTATCAACTGCTGGATAATAAGAGGCACCCTCAAACCTCCAACACTATATATAATAATCACCTCACCTCAGATCGTTCGAGGCTTACGAGTTCCAGATGAGCCTCCTCCTTCTTACGTTGACCTCAAGAAGATCCTTGTTTCAACACATGTAACAAAGAGAATATGATTTATC
>JAUEJL010104611.1:0-12970 GCA_032274825.1 Drosophyllum lusitanicum | reverse complement strand
CCTCATCTGAGGGATTTCAAAATACCAGGGGGGTGGAAGGATTTAGAAATCCCTCATCTGTGGGATTTTATAAAATCTTAGGATTTGAAATCTCATCCCATTTTGTCAAACCAAACACCACATTTGGAGGGATTTGAAATCACAATCCCATAAAATCCCCCCAAATAACACCAACCAAACACCCTCTAAGAGTTGCTAATGGGTTAAAATCAAAAAAATAAATCAGAGACAACGTTGCATTACTTATGACCATTTAAAATTTAAAAACACTACTATATAATATATATAACATAATTGCCTTTTGCGGGGCCCTGCCTATAACAGTCTAACGTATATCAACCGGTAACCAAGAGAGGGCTACGATTCTACGAAGGATACATCATTAATCACACAATGTTATTTTTTTCTTAAATATTTTTTATTTTTATTTGGATCTTAAGAATTACAAGTTATATATGTGTTTTTTAGACGGAATCAAAGAAGAACGTTTGTTTTACAAGAAACAAATCAGAGTTTTTGAAAAATAATCAAACAACTACAAACACTAGATGTGTCCGATACACACTGTACCAATCATATTTATCAAGCTTTTGTATCCGTTTGTAAATTCAATCTACAAATTTATTATTTTCATGTTATTTTAAATAAAAAAAAGAGTAGTTTTGTTAATTTTACTCCATTTGCTACCGTCCTCCACATACTCTCTAGAATGAGTATTATCCCCGATACTAAAGACATGATGACCACACCCAATTGTATAAATGAGATAGAGACCACTAGGGTTTCTCGTTAGGGTTTTTTTGTAACCCTATATTATATAAATAATAATAATAATTGTCATTATAATACAAAATACTTACGAGAACTGTCATTATAATACTAAACTAGACTAAATGTCAGCATGATATACTGATTGGTTTAAATGATAATAAATATTAAACATTAATAAAAACATATTAAATAATAATAAAACGCAAATTAAATGAGAATTTAAAAAATGACGACGTATGACATCAACACTCTAACCAGCAGTGGAAACATCGGCACGAGTGAGAGGGCAGACTTGACAGCCGAAACGTGGTATCATGATATGAAAAGATGTGATTGTATTTCTTATATAAGTAATCAGTCATTATTGTTACAATTAAGGGTAATAAAGTTAAACGTTATTGGTTATAATTAAAAATAATTTTAAAATGATTATAAAATATTTTAGAATGATAAAACTAAGAATTTGGTTAATTATGATATTTTGAAATATTATAAAGGGTAAATATGATATTTGTAAATTAAGGTGGACAAATACGATTTTATATGATTTAATAGGGCATATATAAAATTATCTCAGAGTCAAAATTGATTTTTTGATTTTAAGTAAATGAATGGTCAAGATTAAACATTTTTTTAAATAAATGGTTCAGATCGTTTAATAAATTTTACCAAATTAGTCTTTTATTTATATTAGAAGATTACTATTAAATTTATGACTTATTTATTTTTATCATTTTACTTAAATTATACCGTAATTCTTTTCTAATTCCAAAACTATATAGATTTGTGATTATTATAAATTTTATTTATTTTGATCAACTAAACATATGATAGATTTTTAAGTTGTTCACATTTTAATTTTAGTTGCTTCCGTTTTTCAAATTTCTTGATGAATTTTATTAAAATCACAAACATTTTACAAATCAAATGAACAACTTTTATATTTGATAAGATGATGCGTGGTTTTCAATATTTTTGGTCCTAATTTCCTTTTTGGCGATGTCACCATGTGGAGGAGACCACTTCCTCAAGTTCAGGCTTATTGGATTTTATTTTTCATTGCTAGTCGGGTAGTTGACGGGTTCTAAATTTGGTACGGTTGGAACTCGGAATTAATGGGAGTGGCTACTACATCATCGTATTTGTATTGCTAATTAAGTGCTGAAAATAGAGAGCTGACGTGATGGTGTGAGTGATAACGTGTGTGGGTTATCGATCGATACTCTTAGATGGGTAGTTGTAGAGCTTGTAGTTGTGCTTTTTCATTAGTTAATTATGGTGGTATGTTTAAATCTTATAATATCATATTTGTCCACACTAATTTATAAATATCATATTTACCCTTTATGACATTTAAAGTATAATAATTAACCAAATTTTTAATTTTGTTATTTTATAATCATTTTAAATTCTAATTATAACCAATAAATATTTGACATTATTGTTCTACTTGTAACAATGATAAACGAAATCTTGTAAAGGAAATATAATCATGTTAATTTCTTCGTATTATGATACCATATATCTTCTGCCATCTCAGCCCTTAACATCGTATTGACTCTTTTACCGCTTATCTGGGTGTTGACGTCGTCTGTTATCATTTTTTATAAATTTTCATTCTTTTCGTATTTTATAAATATTTAATACTTTTTTTATTAATATTTAATATTTATTAGTTATTAAATCAACTCGTATATCTCGCAGGGGTCTAATCTAGTAAAGATATAAAAAATACATGATTTGAACATGAGCTTCCACCATTAATCTTAATATAGATAACTTTCAGGTTAAATGCTCAATTACATTTAAAATTGAAAACACTTATTCATAAAATCTTATAATGTCACATTTTTTGTAACAATAACAGTGATATTATATGAAAAGTTTGTTTTCACAAAATGTTATAACATAACATTTTTAGTACAAATATCAATAAATAACAATAAAAATATATAAAAACAAAGCGTAAAATAAAAAGATAAAAATATAATAATTAACTAACAGAAAAAAAAGTTAAATAGTATACAAAGAAGAAAAGAACATATATATACGGGATATGAACGATATAAATAATAAAAAAATATAATTTGTTTTTAGAAAATCACTACTTAAAATTAAAAAAAAATGATAATAATAGTAAAAGGAGTTCATAGTTCTAAAAAGAAAAGTAATAATAGTATTTAATTATGATAAGAAAAACATTAATGAAAGAAATAAATAAAGCTTGGAGTAAAAAAGGGTGGGTGGCCATGCTTATTGCATGTAATTTTAATTAAGAAATATTAACATATGTGAATGACTCTATGCACCTAAGAAAAAAAAAGGATAAATTGTTTCAAAATACAATAAACTTTAGTCAAGCTATCATTGTATACAATCAATTTTAAAATTTTTAAAAAAATACAACAAACTTGCTTATTTATCCCATTGTATACAAAACGCAACCTAGACTATAAGTTACCGGTCATTTTATTTTATTTTCTATTTTCCAATTAGTTGTTCTTGATGTATTACAAGTTCATCTTCATGGTGACTTAAAATCCAGAAATCCAACTTGATATTTATGAAAAAAAAAATCTAGAAATCCAACTTGATTTTTATGAAGAATAATGCATACAAAACTAGATGAAGAACAACTCATGAAATCAAAATGGTAACTAATAGATCTGAAGATGAAGAACAATAAAAAACCCTAAATCATGGATTTGTAGATCTGAGAATAAACAATGAAACCCTAAACGTTGAAAACCTAAATTGTAATTAATAAATCTGAAGATGAAGAAAAACGAAAACCTAAATCGTAAACTAATAGATCTTAAGATGAAGAAAACTGAAAACCTTAAATCATGAAGGCTACGGCGGCGATGGTTTGAACCACGAACTCGGCGGTAGCGGCGGTGGTGTTGTTTTGAACAAAAGAATCGGTGGTGGTGGTTACCCAAAACCCGGCAGCGATGGTGGTTAATGATGAATAATCAGACCAGCAAACGCCATGAACGTGCTACATCGAACCTTCAAGGTTGTTTGAACAAGAAATCGCACATCGCAAGGTTGTTTGAACAAGAAATCGGTGGTGGTTGTCATTTGAACAACGGATTTTCACGGCGGATCTTCAAGGAGGTGGCGGTGGACATAATGGTGGCGGATCATCACGGCAGATCTTCAAGGAGGTGGTCGGATGGCGTGGTGGTCAGACTAGTTGCTTTGCATACAATGGTGTTTGTGTGTGAAGAAGTAGGAAGATGAAGATTTGAAGCACATGAAGAAATAAGTTAAATATTATTTTATTAAAACCAATAAAAAATAAAAATAATCATAAAAAATAGGGGTAACTGGTTGTATTAAGAAGTGACTTGTTATAACAAGCTGCTTTGCATACAATGGTACACTTTTGCTAGTTCATTATATTAATTTTTTTTTAAAGTTCGTTCTATACAATGGTAGCTTAGCCAAAGTTGGTTGTATTTTGATGGAGTTTAAAAAAAAAACAAAGCAAAAGTCCTTTTATGAATGAAAAAAGTAGGAAATATGGGTTGAGACTTGAGATTCAAACAATGGTCCTTTGGTTGAAAGAAGTTGTTACCCCTCCATCATTTTTAATAATAATAATAATATTTTATCATCATCATCATCATTATTATTATTATTATTATTATTATTATTATTATAAATCACAAGTATCTGTTCATCATTTTTACAAATGAACATTTATATCACTAGATTATTTAGTAAACATATGAAAAGTTGTATAAAGTCTTGGAGAAGTTAGAAGGGGGAATTCAATTATTTCTTTGAGCAGTGAGCTGAATTCTTTGTATATTGTAGCTAAATCAAGAATTTTTCAGATTATGAGCAGTTAAAGAGGATGGATTAAATCAGAAAGCATTTGAATTGAAAAGAAATGAGTCGCTTGATGTGAAGTAGAAGACGAGAATTAATTGTGCCTTAAGTGGAGATGAAAATTCTTGTTACTTTCGTAATACTTAATAACGGTTTAACAATCAAAGTTTAAATTTAGTTTCGGTTTAACCACTAAAGTTTTTTATTAAACGATTCTACCTTAAAGTTTTAAATTTGTTTTGATTTAGACCATAAAGTTTTTTTCCACATGGTTTAAGCCTTGAAGTTTTCTTATAAAAGATTAATCCCTTAAGTTTTGTATTGTTTTTTATTTTATCCATTTTACTTGATTATACATGTTAGTTTTTTTTAAACTTAACAAAACTTAAGGTGTTAAACGAGTTTCTAACAAAATTTATGGGTTAAATCACTTGAAAAAAAAAACATTAAGGTTCAAACCAAAAGGGAGGTGTAACTTTGATGATTAAGTTATAACAAGTTCAAACTTTATGGTAAAACCATTTAGAATAAAACTTTGGTTGTTAAACCAAAATCGAACTAAAACTTTGAAGTTTAATCGTTAAGCCATTATTAAGCCTACTTTAAAAAGCAATCAAAGTAGACATTTCATTCATGGCTTGTTTCGAGGATTGGGTTCGAGAACCACTCAAATTAAAGAAGCCGTTTATGATTTTTTTTCCTAACAAATTTGATGAGCCATTGCCTTCAAGAGCTCGGTTTTCAAGCAAAAACTTTTGTTCCCTTTCTGATGCTCAAAGTAGATTTTGGAAGATCGGTTTTTAGAGGTTGAGATTAAGAAAGCGGTACCGGGATGTGATGGTGATAAAGCCCAAGCTAGGTACTAATAAGTTTTCTTTTGCTTTTATCAAAAAAATTTATAGACCCATAAGTCTTTGGTGACATTATTATTGATGCTAGTAGATACTTTGGTGATACGGACTCTTTGGGTTCTTGTTGTAACGCATCATTCATATCTTTGATTCCAAAAATCCGAGACTCCATCTATCTTGGTGATTATAGACCCATAAGTCTTTGTGTGTCTTTACAAGATTATTGCAAAAGTCCTAGCCCACAAATGGAGGTGATTGACACAGTTATAGAACAAACCGCTTTTATATATGAAGAATAGAAGCATTCTTGATGGCCCTCTAATTATTAATGAGATGATTTCTAGGTCAAAGCGGGTTAAAATAAGTACTTTAATATTGAAGGTGGAACCTTTTGATACTTTAAATTGGGGCTATTTGGATTCTATATATCATGGGGCAAATGAATTTGGTACAGAATGCCGTTAGTGGATTAATGGATGCTTGGATTCTTCTTGAGTTTCGGTGGTAGTCAAGGTTCTACTACAAGTGAATTCTCAATGCGAAGGGTTGTTCGTCAAGGTGACCCCTTGGCTCCATTTCTGTTTATAATTGTTGTAGAAGGGCTAAATATCACAATGCATGAAGCTGTCAACTCGGTGTTTATCATGGTATTCATCTTCCTCACGATGATCTGATTGTTTATCATTTGCAATATGTTGATGATAAATTTTATTGGTAGTTGGTGCTTGCTAATGCTCAAAATTGTGAGGATTCTTGCTTGTTTTTACTTGTCATATGGCTGAAACTAAATATGGACAAAACTAGTTTAATAGGTATTGGTATGGATTGTCTTGGGTATTAGAGAGTTTAGATATTTTCTCAGTTGTTTCATTAAGAACGCTAATAGATAATTCTTATTTATCTTTCTCGGATGACACGAAAACGTTCTGGATTCGTTCAATTCCGAGCAAAGTTAATATCTTTATTTGGCGGTTGCATCTTGAAAGGCTTTTCATGTTTTGTAATCTCTTCCGTCATAGGATTTAGGTTTGGTCCTCAAACTACTTGCTATGCTATCTTGACTGTGAGACTTATTTCCATGTTTTCCAGGAGTAATGTCGTGTTACTGTCACAATCATCAAATATATTAAGAGCTTATGAAACTTTTCTGGTCCGATAGGTAACTCATTGTCATCTTTGATAAATTAGGGGATTGGTGTTGGTTTCCATGGAAGAAGATTGGAAGTTTTTCCCTACAGTTTGAGAAATTGGGGGATTGATCGATCTAGCTTCATCATTCTACTAAACTGATCTCTTTTGTTAAGTTGATTGTACTTTTTTAGATTAAAACTATAACACTATCCCTGCCCCCTCTCACACCAAGCTGGGTTGGCTTCGGTTGGTTCCCACTCATGCTCTCTCTCTTTCTTTCTCTCTCTTCTTCTCTCAATCTCTCATCTCTCTATATTTAATCCTTTTTAAAAAATAAAAAATGGTTAAAGGGAATGAATGTAAGGATTAGTGGGATGTAGTCTTTTCATTCAATAATTCTTTATGATTGGTCTTTTCATTCTATGATTGATGGAGTTGTGTTGGTCATATCGGTCTCATGCTATAATATAGCCAAATTAGTACCTTAAACATATCTTGATATCGCTAAACCAAATACCTTTTTAGTCAACGATATTTTAATATAGAGATGATTTATACACATAATAAATATTTGACACACATGAAATACTAACACATACGGTAATAATTTTTCCGCATACAATTGAATCACCTCTTGTTTCAATATAGTTCTTACGACATATTAGCTGCTACAACATAATCGCGACTTCAATTTTTCAATAGAACATCGCTTATTAGTTTTTCGAATTTGATATAGGACGACCCATCAATGGCAACAGCTTCTTCGGCTTTCTTCTTCAATTCCAAAGCTTTTTTCTTCATAATCTCCCCTTTCTTCCCATCCATCATCTCCCTCACTTGAGCCTCCAGCTCCTCTCTCTTCAAATTTGTATTGATTTCCATTCCAATTCCCCACTCTACACGACTGTACCTACAATTTGTTTGTTGTTCCGCGAAAAATGGCCAACAAATCACTGGAACGCCACTGCTAATACTCTCGATCGTAGAGTTCCAACCACTGTGTGTCAAGAATACTCCGATTGCAGGGTGCTTCAAAACCTGTATAAGTAGATTAATTAACAAACTATCTTATGCATGTAAGAGTCAGAAAGTGCAGATAAACCCATTACCATATATATTGTTGAAAATCTAAACTTTTACTAGTATTGTAATAAGTAAAAATTGTAATTTACTTTAATAAATCAAACCCATACATTTAAGATTTTAATAATGCACAACTTCTTAAAAATCTCATCAACATAGAGTGTTTGGAGTGGGCGAGTCATGGGAAGAGACGCCCACTCCATCACGCCATGATGATGGTGAGATGTGGTGTAACATGCCTGCGAGGTGATGTTTTTTATTTTCTTCTTTCTTTTTCTTGTTCACATTGTGATTTATAATATAGGTTGGACGGTATGTAGACGGTAGTTCCCAAAATATAGAACGGTAGGATTTGATCACACCATATGTCGTGTCGTGTGAACATACTAGATGCTCTTATCTCTTGAAAAAAAGAATATGATAAAAAGTTGCTATCACCACATTAGTACATCAGACAAGTAGCCTTTTTTTGGTTGCAAACTAACATGGATACGATTAATTGATTATATATATATATGTTTTATACGAGACCTGAGAGTACTAGTCAGTTGTGTTTTTAAACTTCATTTTGACCAAAATCAGTGGTAATAATGCAAGTACTACACTCAACTTAGATTCTTTTTATTGGTCACTATTTTTTAAAATGTATTTAACTTTATGTGTTTTGTTATTATGTGTATTTTATTGTGTGTATCAAAATTTTAATTTGTTATTATTGTATATAAGTTTTGTAAATAGAATTGAAATTTTGATACATACGTTAGCGACAAATTAAAAGTTTAATACACACGTACAATGGAAATTCTTAAAGTTCGATATACACAATAACAAGGTAAAGTTGGATACGTTTAAAAAACTTTACCTTTTTTATATGTTAATTATAGAAGAATGTTTAGTATAGTCCATAATTAATTCATAGTCCCAAGGGACTAATTTTAGCCTTTGATTCAATGACATTAATCGTCCAGATTAAATTTTAAAAATTTGGGCAGAGTGGCAATTTCATAATTTTTCGTAATTCACATGTGATGCTTTTACAAATCACATGTGATTGAATATTAAAATTTTAGGACTATGTTTTTTAAATGGACTTTATTGAAAACAACTCGTTAATTATATGTATATATAGGGAGAATTTCATTTGAAAACCGTTCTTACTGCGAGTACGATTTATAACCACTATTAATACTCATTAATGGGGGTATTTTGGACATTTATATATTTTCTTAACCGTAAATTGTGTCTGAGTGGACCGTTATTATAGAACGAGACTTGATTTTTTCAAAATATCCCTCATTAATGAGCCGCCGTTTTTATTAGTCATTGATTTATTTTAAGCAAGGGTCAAGATTAGTTCTCATAGTACTCATAATAAGGATTAGTGTTCTTATGAACCTTCCCGTGTGTGTGTATAGGAGAAAGTTCAATTGAGAACTTTTTTTCATATAAGAACTGCGAGAACTGTTTGTAACACTATTAACGACTCATTAATAGAGGTATTTTAGTAAATTAATTTATTTACCCAATCGTGAATTGCGTCCGGGTACGCCGTCAATAATTTGTGATGTTTGATTTTTCCAAAATATCCCTCATTAATGTGTCATTAATGAGCCGTCGAAAATTCTTTGACATTGATTAAATTTAATTAAAGACTAAGATTGGTTATCATAATTCTAATACGAAAAACAATTTTTATTTAAACCATCTCACATTGTATGTGTGTGTATATATATATATAATATTCTAATAAAAAACATGATATGAATTACCTGTTCTTGAGGACACCAACTAACCAGTAATCCTCTCCCTTTGGTCTCATAAAGGAACTCAGATGGCATCATTGCCTTATTGCCACCAATAATATCCGGTCTGGTTATCCACAAGAAATTTTTCTTGCTATTGGCGAGACCCCATGCGAACTCAATAAGTTGTTCCTTGGTCATGACCGCAATGCTTCCAAAGTTGACATAAACAACCGACCCAGGGTCTTTTGTGTTGAGCCAACGTATGCAACTAACGTCTTCCTTCCAAAGATTGGACCCGATGTGTTTGAGCCGGTCATCATGCACATGTTGTTGCATGAGATGTAGCGGGCCCACGGTGAAAATTCGTGGGATCAAGGCAGTTAAAGGGTTAACGCTGTCTTGTTCCAAGGCATCGAATGTGTTAAGCACGACAGCTGAGCCTCTAGGGAGAGTCTCAGCTTCGGTCATGAGATAGTTGAGCATGATGTCGTTTATGTCTGTGGTTCGAATGAAGCTTGGGAAATCTCTTAGTTGGATGTTATTCATCCCGGGAATGCAATCTAAGCTTGTTTCTAAATACCCATTCGTTACGTAGCTCATATCTATAAAATTTAGTAGTTAATTAGCATCATCTAAATAAATTATATATACTAAAAGGCTTATAGCCCAACAATATAAGATATGTTAGGTGATCCACATAGTTGTGGTTTCAAGTTTTATTGTGAACATAAGGTGTATATTTAGGACTAAGTTTCTTGAGTGTGTTTTCTGCCATTTGAAAAAAGAAACTAAACAAATTATATATAAAAGTGAGCAATCTTGATTTTTTTACTGTATTTTCTTGGTAAACTCTTGGGGGTCTCATCTACCGGTTTCATTAATTGTCAACATAAAAATGCATAAATTAGATATATAAATCACAAGAAATATACGAAATGACTTATAAACCAGCGATATCAGGCGTTGGTGAAATGTGTTCATCCTTAAGAGATTAAGCGTTCAAGTCTCGTGACGAACAATCGAGTAAATTAAGAAGTATGTTTTATGGGTGTGTGTTTGTTATTTTAAAGAAAATCATGTAAGAGACATATGTTGGAATTTGAATTACTAATTTTTGTCTTATATACTACATGTTTACATCAACATTCATGTGTATGAAATTTTATAAATTTTATTTAGCTTTTAAAAACTTTATTTATAAGCAATATTTTTTATTGAAGATCAAATTAAGGAATTAAGATGAGAAACATGCCAAATGACAAATCCAGATCTAGAGACTCATAAACCATCACATCCCTCCAACAATATGGCTATCAAAGAAAGTTCATTGATCACTTAAATATAGATACCAACAATTTAATTATTAATTCTGTAAATAAAAACAATAAAAAAGAAAAAGAAAAAGTTGAAAAACAAAACTAAGAAATAATAAACTAACAAAAATAAAGAGAAGAGGGTTAGTCATTTTATAATAAAAATAAATATCGAGACAAATTAAATAATAGCAATATCCAAAAAAGATGACGTGTCAATATAAGATCTAGGGTTGATGAGTTGAATAAAGCTTGAGTCGCGATAGAGATGTTCATGATATCATCACAAAGAGTGTTGTCTAGAAAATCTTAATCCAAATTAATCTTGAAATTGAAATCCGTAGTTATTTGAACATTTGGATATTTGAATTTTCGAATTTACATATTAATTCTTAACATTTAGGATATTTCGGATATTCGAAATCCGAATAATGTTTTCTTAGTTATTAATTTTATATTGTTTATTTTTATAATTTTTCTCATTACATGCATATATTGGTTTTTACACATGTATTTTTTATTTTTATTTTTTTGAAGTGGATTGAACCATTTTTCACGAGCAATGTTTAGAATATGTTCTTTTAAGTTCACAAATATAATAAATCGCATTGATTATAACTTTGAAATAGTTACATAACTTTTTTTCTTTCATATGGTTACAAATATATACAAAAGGCAATTGTGCTGTTTAGTATTTAGTCTAATAAAATATTTTAAATATTGTATAGAGTTGTATTCAATAAAGTTTATGTAAAAAACATAGTTCTAAGATTTTAATATTCAATCACAGGTGATTCAGTATACAATCACACGTGATTTGTAAAAGCATTACATGTGAATTAGGAAAATGGCACTCCGCCCAAAATTTTAAAATACAATCTGGACCATTGATGTCATTGATCCAAAAGCTAAAATTAGTCCCCTAGGATTATGAATTAAGTATGGACTATATTGAATATTTTTCATATTGGATATAATAAAATTTAGAGTTAATTATATTTTGGTACACGTTGTAATACCCTATTTCCGTATAATAAATAAATGAATGTTTTGTTGGATGACGTTGTCTTTATATTTTTTTGGAGTTGCTAATTGTTTATGGAATTTAAGTTGTTTATTGGATTTGGTGGGTTATTTAGCTTATTAAATAAACAAGTATTGGGCTACCATCTTGTTGGGCTAATTAATTAGAGAAGTAAAATAGAAGTGTTAAAGATTAAGCCTTATGGGCTTAGAATTGTGCTACTGTTGGGCCCAAAAGCCTTGTTAGAAACAAGTATAAATTGGAAATTAGGGTGCAGCCTCCAAGGAAAAGCATTTCACTGTTTCATTTCTAGAGAGAGAGAGTGGGAGCTGTGTTCTTGAGTACGAGAAGAAGAAGCAGAGGAAGGCTAGGACCTTGATCTTTCTAGCAGAATCTTCAAGGAATTGAAAGAAGAACTATCAGGTAATGCTTCCAAACTCTATGGGATCATATAGATACTGTAAGACATGCTTTTGACCTGTTTATGGGGTTTTAGTGGTCTGGGGTTTTTGTGTTTGAAAAGTGAAAGGAGATGGTGGATTGAGAGGTTAAATCCTGTTTGTAATCAATGAATGGTAGTAGGAGTTGTTCTTATAATAGGAGAAAAGCTTTGCAAATGATTTGAAGCTAAATGACTAAGTTTTGGAAGGTTGTGATTTTGAAAATGGAGTTTCAGGGTTCTGGGTTTTTGGTCCGACCAAGATGATGCTTGGTCCGACTTTTGGGTTTAAAGTCGTCCGACTCTTGAGTGATTGTGCCATGCGACTTTCGGATGGTGTCTATGTGTGTTCCATGCGACTTTCACTAAGTCCATGCGACTTTCAGTGTGTAGCCATGCGACTTTCAGTAGAATGTACCCATCCGACTTTTAAAGTTTAGAGTCATCCGACTTTTGAGTTTGGCCATCCGACTTTTGGGGGTTTTGGCCATCCGACCTTTGAGTTTTGTGTCATCCGACTGTCGGATGAGTGGTCCGACTGTTGGGAAGATTGGTCCGACTTTCGGATGGATCCGACTGTCGGATGAGTGTGATCCGACTTTGGAGATTGGTCCGACTTTCGGATGGGGTCCGACTGTCGGATGAGTGTGATCCGACTTTTGAGTGTGATCCGACTTAAGGCCTATAGTATACCCGAAGCTGATCTGTGAGATATCTGTGTTGTAGGTCCTCACGACTGGACTTGTTAACTTGCAGCTTGTGAAATCTGTTGC
>JAUEJL010104600.1:0-12971 GCA_032274825.1 Drosophyllum lusitanicum | reverse complement strand
GAACCAATCTTAGCAGTCTAATTCCCCCTCATTCAATTGGATTGCCCACCCATGAATTCTTTACATGCACCTTGCCACACTCAATCACCATACGCTCTTCATCCATGAATTCCACTGACCACTTGAATGACCAAGATTGGTTCTCGCAGTTCTCGTACGAAAAACAGTTCTCGTTTGAACCATATATATACATACATACATACATACATACATACATACATATATATATACATACATATATATATATATACATATATATATATATATATATATATAGTTATTAGTTATATTTATTAAAAAAGATAATTGTGAGATTTGTTATTGTATACATATTTTTAGTGTGTGTATATTTTGTATGGTGGCCCAAGGCTCATCTTTAGTTAGCCCCTTTGTAACCTCTATATATTTTGAGTAATTGCTCAGTTCTCATTATAGGAAAATATCTTGCTTAACAAGGTATGATCACCATTGATTTTTTCTAGGGCCGGCCACCTCTACCTTCCTAAACCTTTATCGCCACTTCCGGTGTTATTCACCATCGGCTTCTCGGTGATCTCCCTCCTTCCCTTTCTTCTTCTTCTCTGTCCCTATGGCTACCAACCACCCTGCCTGAAAAATCTTATGATATTACTAACATCAAGGCCTACATTCCACTCATTCTTGACCTTGATGAATTAAATTATGATGCTTGGTGTGAGTTCTTTCAAACCCACCGGTGTCTTCCATCATGGGACTGTTGCTACATAATGTGTGATGATCGGGAGTGATCCAAACTTGACTCCATTGTCAAACTATGGATTTATGGTGCTATATCTAAATCTTTACTTACTATGATTCTCAAAAAGAATGTCTCTGCTCAGGCTATTGAGATTGACAGTGAACTTCGCAATATCACTATTGGGGATCGTTCTATTACCGAGTACTGTAAGGACATCAAAGCCTTGGAGATCTTCTTGATAATATTGATAATACCGTTCTAGAGAAGAACTTCCTACATGATCAATGGTTTATCCGACAAATATGACCATGTGGCCACGCTCATTGATAATACCGTTCTAGAGAAGAACTTCCTAAATGATCAATGGTTTATCCGACAAATATGACCATGTGGCCACGCTCATTCATCATCAGAATCCACTCCCGTCTTTCCTTCAAACTCGATCTATGCTTCTTGTGGATGACTCTCACTAGGGTTCCCATGGCCGATCACCAAGACCACCGCCCCGTCGGTTCTTTACACCAATCGCCGACGTCAAGGATAGGCCAATAACTGCCACCGCCAGCAACCCCTTGACCAGCGGCCGACCACTGCCCCTCAATAGCCCCCCACAACCCCGTCAGACTTCGGTACCCCCTCAATGGTGGACTAAACCTCCAACCTCATCAGTCTTCGGTACCCCCACAATGGTGGACTCAACCTCCATCTTGGATTTAAGCCTTATCCGCCAGCAATATCCGCTACACCGCCACCATCAGTCTTCCTGTAGCATCCTCGGTTCACTGCAGTCCTTCGCAACAACCAGCGCGGATCAATCGTCTGTGTCGCCTCCTTGGAAATGGTTCTCTAATGATGATTCCGCCTTGTTACCAGAGGCTTTCAACACCATGTCCCTAAATGACCCCGGTGATGCAGAATGGTATATGGATACAGGTGCCTCATCTCATCTTCACGCGGATTCAGGTACTCTCAATTCTTTTACTACTAATAGCCGACCATCCTCAGTCCTAGTTGGTGATGGTTCTTCAATTCCTGTAGTTTCTACATGGCACAATGAGATTCCTAACCCTTATCGCCCTTTACACCTTCACAATGTTCTCATTACACCTAATATCATCAAAAATCTTATTTATGTGCGTCAATTTACTAAACAGAATAAATGCTCTCTTGAATTTGATTAATCTGGTTTCTCTGTGAAAGATTACCGGCCATCACTGCCACTCCTATACTTGCTCTCACTACCTTTGGTCAACCTTTATGTTGGTCATCCTAGCGATGATATTTTTCCGTTATTTAGTTTCTAATAATTTAATCTCTTGTAATAAGCATAAAAACACTAGTTTATGCAATTCTCGTCAACTACGCAAAAATATTCGATTACCTTTTAGTATTTCTAATTCCGTTCATTCTCCCTTTTGAATTAGTACATTCAGACTTATGGACATCGCCCATTGCATGTTATAGTGGGTTGCGTTATTATATAATTTTTCTTGATCATTTTTCTCATTATTTATGGGTGTATCCTCTTCGTAGGAAATTTGATGTCTTTTCTAAATTCACTCGCTTTCGTAACAATGTTAAAACCTAATTTAGTTATGATATTAAAATTTTCCAATCTTATCATGGTGGGGAATTTGATAATTCCACCCTTCATTCTTTCTTTGACATGCATGGAATTAACGTCCACTTCTCATGCCCTAAAACCACCTAACAAAATGGGAAATCAAAAATGCATGATTCGTTCTATCAACAATATCATTCGTACCTTTCTATTCTACACCCACACGCCTCCCACTTTTTGGGTGGAAACTCTCCGCATTGCTTGTCATCTCCTCAACCTCTTGCCTTCCATCGCCATCCAAAACGATACCCCTTACTTCCATTTATACCAACAACCTACCTACTCCCACCTTCGGCCTTACCTATTCCCACCTCACAAGCTTGCACCTCGAACCACACCATGGTGTTTTCTCAGATAGCTCTCTCATCACCGTCGTTTCCGCTGCCTTGACCTCTCCACCCGCAAAATTATCATCTCGCACAACGTTGTCTTTGATGAGTCTATCTCCCAATTCAGTTTTATGACCCTCATCATACTACATCCTATCATTTCCTTAAGATCAATGACACCCCTTCCCCCACATCTCGTCGGTTTCTATCCACCCTACACCGATTGGCACCCTACCCGTCGCCCCATCCTCACCCAACGCAACATAACCACCCGACGCCCAATCCCCAATGTCGCACCCCATCCACCTGAATCCTCTAACCAAACCCCAACTTATCCCATGATCACCCGATCCCGTGTTGGCGTCCACAAACTTGTTTCTCACCTTAACCTTCTTACCCATACGGAATCTCCTATGCCCTGCTCACATCTACTGGCCTTATAGATTTTCTTATTTATGCATGATCCCCTTGAGCAACACTTCTCATCCCTAAAGCGCATACTTGGTTATCTGAAGGGCACATTAGATGCAGGTTTACACATTTACTCCTCCTCAACGACCGATCTTACCGCTTACTCTGATGCAGATTGGGGGGATGTCCTACTACTAGGAGGTCCACGTCCATGTACGGTGTATTCTTAGGAGATAATATTTTATGATGGTCCTTAAAATGGCAACACACCATTTCCCGATCCAGCGCTGAAGCAGGATATAGAGGTGTGGCAAATGCCGTGGCCGAATCCCGCTTGTTACACAATCTATTACGTGAGTTACATACTCCAGTTCCTAAAGCTATTATTACGTACTGTGATAAGGTCAGTTCCATTTACATAGCCAACAACCCAGTTCAGCATCAACGCACTAAACACATTGAAATTGATATACATTTTGTTCGTGACCAGGTTGCTCTTGGCCGAGTTCGTGTTCTTCATGTGCCCTCGTGAGCGCAATACGCAAATATCTTCACAAAGGGTCTTTCCTCGACGTTATTCCTTGACTTTAGATGCAATTTGAACGTTCCTGTCGAGCCTCCCGGTCGAACTGAGGGGGCTGTTAATGTATAGATATGTATTGTGTGTGTATATTTTGTATGGTGGCCCAAGGCCCATCTTTAGGTAGGCCCTTTGTAATCTATATATAATTTGATCAATTTATCAATTCTCGTTATAGGAAAATATCTTGCCTAACAATATTTACAATTACATTTACTTTGACTTTGAAAGAAGAAGAAAATCAACAAAATTTGGCAACAGTCGTAAGATAACCACCAATACCAAAGACCTAAAATTCATGTGAGTGTTTGAAGGTAACATTGCATGAATTGCTTGATATCATGGTTTTTTTAATCTTACTTTCTTGCTTGATTTTGTAAATCTGCTTTGCAATCCTTCAAGCACCATGTTCTTTGATAATGTATAGAACCTTTGTACGTAGTTGTTTACTCATTCTACAAAAAAATTAAACTTTTATTGTATTTATATAATTTTGATACTTATATATAAGACGTTTATAAATTAAGAAAAATATCTTAAAAACTGTTTGCGGATCAATTCAATCCAACCAATTCTGTTGATAAAAAGATGCTTTAAGTTCATGTTGGGCAGATAATCATTTCAACTCAATTATCAAATCCTTCTATTGAAATACATAGGATTTGATGATAACAAAACTAGACCTCAGTAAGGCTTAAAATAAATTCAAACATGTGTTGTTTAATTTCTGACTTGAAAGTTACAAAGTATAGAGTATCGACAGAGACTTGCTAAAGTACTAAGTATAAGTCGAAGACAACATCTGATGATCATCCGAGAAGAATACAAGTGTAGAAGACCATTCGCTGAACATCTGAAGCCAATCAGCTGAATGATTCCAAGTATCAACTGAACAGTCAGTGTGATCAGCTGAGCAACCATTTGATCAGCTGAACATCTAAACCTTTAAGCTAAGTATACCCTTTTAGCACTAAATCCTATTTTGATAGATCTAAACAGGAGTTTAACACTCTTAAAGAACCAATGAGAAGCTCCTAACATAACATTGTTATTCCTGGGCTAAACACATACACATACTAGCCGCTAGGGCGAGGGCCTGCCCTCACTCCTCACCTCCCCTCCCCTGGTAGTATGGGCAAGCCATCTTCTTTATGGGAATCTAGGTCGATAAGTTTAAACTCTTTTCATTTAAATGGTTTGATCATCTGAACTTTCCATGATCGACCGTTATCATCTGAACTTTCCATGATCGACCTTTAACATATGAACTTTCCAATGATCGACCTTCATCGTCTGAACTTTCCATGATCGATCTTTGTCGACAGTTCAGCTTGTAATGATCTACCGAACATTTCAACATTTAGGCTGAGACAATCTCTTATGTCAGTTTAGTACATTTTTTCTAGCTTAGTCGTGATTTGTGCCCTCACTGTTCATTAGCATACTCTGCTTTCTAATGTAATATTTCTTATGTCAAAGGGTGAATATGTGTTGTTCTATTATGCCTTAGATCTTTTATATGTAAAAGTATTTGCACTTTTTGTACCTCCAAGGGACAAAAAGGATAGAACTTGACCTCTAAAAAAGGTTAAAGTTACTTTCGAAGAGGAGATGTCGAAGATCTTCTCAATTACTAAAGCATGGCTGGCAACTACATCTTTGGTAAGGTCAAATATGAAGAAGCATGGTTGTAGATAAAAGTACTAACATGAAAAGAGAATCTTAGTTACGAGGCAAAAAGGTATGACAGAAAATATTACTATATTAGTAAGGGTTGATCTCTTATAGAAAAGTACATTTACTTTATTCATACTTGAGTAAAGTAATACTGCTTTTCGCCCATTTAATTTTATAATTATAATATTATTTTTCTTATGTCACCTAGTTCCCCAACACCTCTTCCAACCTGATGCTAATACTTCTATAAATAGATATGCATTTTCAACATGTATACTCGCCGAATTACACTCACCGAAAAACCTCTCTCGAAGAACAAGCTTCAAGCTTTTAAGCAAGAGCCAGTTTCAAAGTTAGCAATAGTGTAAAAACTTGTCCATATGTTGGACCTCTTAAACATTAGTTATTTTAGAGAAACTTATCTATGTGTTAGACACTTTAGCGGTCACCTTTTATTGTATTTGGAATTTTCGCTTCCTTTTACATTTAATTCTTGATTCATATCAATAAGAATTATATTCATATGAATCAATAAGATTATATTCAAAGTATTAGTGTTCGCATTTAATTTTAAAAAGCTTAAGTAACGACCCAAAAATTGATATTAAAATTATATTAAAAGTATTAGTGTTCACATTTAATTTCGGTTGTTTAATAACATTACTTATTGGTACTTGGTAGAAGCGTAGTGTAACGACCCAAAAATTGAGTAATTATTTTGTAAACATGTAGTTATTAGTTGTAATTATGAAGTATTGAATTTTTGAGAGGTTGGGAGTAAATATTTACTTGTGGAGGACGTTATCTTCATGTTTGGTGATGTTTTATAAGAATTGGAAATGTTGTAGTGACTTTGTGAAAAAGAGTTACTTTAGGACTTGTAACTAAATTAATTAGAGGCTAATTAAGGACAAATGGGGAGTTACAAACCATTCATTTGATTAAGAATCGTTCGGGTGTGTGTGCTAGTGTGTGTGTTCGTCAACTACCGAGAGAGAAATCGAGGTGGAGAGTGGACAATTGTGAAAGATTTTCTAGGATTCTTGTTGCTAATCGATCACAAGTAAGTGTCTAACCCCTTTTTGTGTGTTAATTTCTAGTCTGATTGGTGAATTTTGTGATTTTTGGATTGAAACCATCGACCGTGGGTGTATCGACGGGACCAAATTGAAAATGATGAAATTGGATGTTCAAATGATGTAAAAAGATGAAATTGATTGTTGGGATGCGTTAGTAATGTATTGATGATGTATTGATGATGTGCTAGTAATCTTCGGGTTGCTGTCATGTTGGTTCCTTGCCCTTGTTCTGGGTCGATAGTCCTGAAAAGAAATATACAACAATGGATAAGCTAGAAGCATAGTGACCAACACATCAGCCACACCTTATGACTATCACATAGGATCACGTATTCGAACATAAGGCCCGATCAGCCAAGCCCACTCGGCCACGATGTTCAACGACATCCATCAGGTTGGTCCACTCGACCTTGATGCCATAGGCATCAGATAACCCCCTCGGTTATCAAGTATATAAGCAAACAAATATCATGTCACATAACACATACACATATATGCAATATCACATATATACAAATACATTATAAGATAAGAGTTAGTGAAACTCACTTGATTCGTAGTCTAGGTGATAGCTACGATACACCTGACAAATATCCAGAAATTAAGTCAACTACCGGCAACACCTACATTTATGGTTATATCACATAAGCCCTCGTAAGCTCGTACAAAATCATACAAATTGTGATGCAACTATAAGGTTCGTCATGCAATTGGTCTTCCCATGCCCAATCTGCGATTTGAGCCTTAAAGCCTAATTTGCGATTAAGCTATATGTCCAATTTGCGATTTGGGATTTTTGGCCCATTTTGCGATTGGGTCTCAACCCCCAATTTGTGATTAATAAGAGTTAGCCTAATTTGAAATTGAGACTCCATTTAAGATTTGTGATTCAGCCATCGTAATTATTTTGCAATTCCATGACAAACCTTATTTTATGATTGGGCCATAAGGCCTAATTTGCGATTCACATCTCTAGTCCATTTTTTGATTCTAACATATAGTCTAACTTGTGATTCGTACTCAACTTCAATTTGCAATTCAAGTAAAACAATTATAATTTCCAATTGCTACCTAACCATTAATTTTGTGATTCATTTCAAATCTCTATTTTGTGATTGGTATGTCCAACAACGAATTTGTGATTCAAAGTGTGCTATCAAACCTCAAGAACAACCCCCATATCATTATATATATATATATATATATATATATGTATATATATATATATATATATATGTCTGTGTATGTGTGTGTGTACATACATTTCCCAAATCAAATATTAGTCAATACTTCTCCTTTTCTTCATTCAGCGACGATCGTAATTCCCCCCCCCCCTCCTCACTTGGGGTCTAGACTCGCACTAAGCGTTGCTTACATACTATGGTAGCCTGCCGTTGGCCCAACCAATCTATACCCACAACTATCTGGAATTGCTGTATCGTGAACTTTTCTCCTTCAATCTCTCTCGCACTATTCTATTCATAGTCAACACACTAATGCCTTTATCATCTGCTATTTCGACATCTAAAGGAGTTTCCATTTTAACCGGCACAGATTTCAAGTTCGCGGAATGCATGCGACACAAACAACCTACTAGCACCCGAATCAAATAATACACGAGATGGCGCTAAGTTGACAAAATAAGAACCTACCACGAGATCTGGTTCAGCTCAGGCTTATTCAGCAGTGAGTTTCAAAGCTTGGCCCCTACCTCTGTTAGTCTCTGGTTTATTCCTCTGTCTGCCATCGGTGATCCTCAAAGTAGCTGGTGTAGTGGCTTTGGCTCCTCCCGTTGTTAGCTAAGGACAATCATTCCTCATATGTGTCAGCTCGTAATAGTTAAAACAAATCATGGCGGTAGACTTGCAATTTCTACTAATGTGATCCTGCTGGCCACACTTGAAACAACCCAAAGCCATTGATCTGCATTCCCTGTGTGATTTTTACCAAACTTCTAACATCTCGGAGTCTCTTTCTTCCGGTTTGATTTGTTTCTAGTCAAACTTAACTTTCCTTGACGTAGCACACGTCTGTTCTAGCTTTGCTTTCTTTTTCCCTGATTCTCTATCTCTAGTTCTTGTGCTCTGGCGACAGCCATCATTTGGTCTAGTACTTTGTCGAGTCCACAAACTCTTGGATCTCTATCTTCCGTACCCCATATAGAGAAACATTTACATCTTTTCATTTGCCACGTACTTGGGCAAAACCTAGATTTCTCCAAAAACATCACATTTATTTCGTTGATTGATTCTTTCATGCCTAAGAATTCACCGCTGATCCTTTAGACTTCCACTTGCGAGGTGAACCTTTGGGTAAACATTTCTCAACTCTTCCTAGGTAACCTCACCCTTCTGTTGCTCTAATAGTGACCACCAATCCTTTGCTACTCCACGTAGCCGGTTAAAAGAAAATAAGACTTTACGATCCATAGGGCATAACAAGTGCGAAATGCAGTCTCAACCTCATCGACTCACCTAGTACTGGCTACTGGGTCCGGCTTCCCCTCAAACATCGGAGGATTGCAAGCTGAGAAGTCACGGTAGCTGCAACCCCGAGTCGTACTCTGATTGATAACCTGACAAAGGTTACTTTCCCTGGATGTCACAACCGGATCCACTTCATCTAAAACCATAGCTGTCACAACCGGATCCACTTCATCTAAAACCATAGCTTTCACCTCTTAACTCATCTACTTGAACATGTTGGGCAGAATCTGTTCTAGAGCTTTTCCTACTACAGCAACCCATCTTTTGTTATATAAAGTCTCATGATATGCGTTTTCCACCACATTATTGTTACCATGTGATGTGCGTTCTTGGCAGCTGGCGGGGGACAGTTATAGCCGTATGGCTAGTAGTATCCTCATCCCCTATCAACAAGTTTTGATTTCTTCTCGTAGTTACCATTCTAAAGTTTTGACAATGCACTATACATTAGGCATGCATTATCAAGCACCTTCGTTAATAAATACGATATTCACGTAACTACATCCATGCACAATATCACACAAGTAACCCCTCACCAGATTCACAAGATTCCTAATGATTATGTCAAGTTCTAACATGTATGGTGTGTCTTTAATAATAAGGGCCCTTATATTATTGCCAACAAATTATACACACCAGATCTTAGCATCATCACTTGGTCTCCCGATTCACAGGCTTATGTTGTATCATTTAGTAGTCTAAAAGCACCTAAGTGTTACATTCAGTCTTCAGGTAATCGAAACACAAAGGCATCATATATAGGCCATTATTAATATATGCTATCACCCTAGCCATATGCATAGAAAATCAGTATACGTAAATCATAAGATAATATTACATCAAATTTTCTCATTAGCACCCCAAGCTCCATTTGACAGCATGCTGATAGTGTTTTACAGAAATTTAAGTTAGATATAATGCCATAGTCAAATCCCGACACAACAATCAAATAAGAACATGCATCCGAATCTGACTCGGAATGCCACACCTAATTGGTTTGAAAATTTATTTTGAACCTAGGTTTAAGTTCAAACACACCACTCGTGCATCCGATTCACTTAAACTAAGGCTCTATTACCAAGTTGTAATGCTCCATATTTTTTTTAAATAAATTCATCAATAAATATTCATTCCAACAAATAAACAATAATGTTATTACATTTACCCCAAACAAATAAGTATTAAGTTTCACTAGCAGAAGCTATTAAATAAATGGTTAATAAAAATATGAAATCAAATAATCTTTGGGTTTCTGTCACGCTAGTGTCTTGCCCTTGTCTTGGCCGGATGGTACTAAAAAGAAAATAAACAACAACGGGTAAGCTAGAAGCTTAGAGGGCAACACATCACCATACCTTATGACTATCACATACGATCACGTATTCGCACATAAGGCCCCCTCAGCCACGATGTCCAAAGACATCCATCAAGTTGGTCCACTCCACCTTGCTGCCATAGGCATTAGATAACCCCCTCGGTTATCAAGTATACAAGTAAAGAGATATCATGTCAGATAACACGTACACGTATATACTATCACATATATACAAATATATCATAAGATAAGAGTTAGTGAAATTCACCTGATTCGTAGTTTACGTGATGGCTATGATACACGTCACAAACATCCGGAAATTAAGTCAACTACCGGCAACAACTATATTTATGGTTATATCACATAAGCCCTCATAAGCTCATACAAAATCTTACAAATTGTGATTCAACTATAACGTTCAAGTTGTGATTGGGCTTCTAGGCCCAATTTGCGATTTCAGCCTTAAATCCCAATTTGTGATTAAGATATATGTCTAATTTGTGATTTAGGCTTTTTGGCCAATTTTGCGCTTAGGTCTCAACCCCTAAGTTAGTCCACTCGAATTTGATGCAATAGGCATCACATAACCCCCTCACCCGATTCGTAGTGTAGGTGATAGCTACGATACACCTCACAAATATCCAGAAATTAAGTCAATTATCGGCAACATCTACATTTCATAAGCCCTCGTAAGCTCATACTAAATCATACAAATTGCGATTAAACTATAAGGTTCAACTTGCGATTAGGTTTCCCAGGCCCAATTTGCGATTTGAGCCTTAAAGCCTAATTTGTGATTAAGCTATATTTCCAATTTACGGTTTGGGCTTTTTGGACCATTTTGCGATTGGGTCTCAACCCCCAATTTGCGATTTATAATAGTTAGCCAGTTTGTGATTGAGACTCCATTTAAGATTTGTGATTCAGCCATCGTAATTATTTTGCGATTCCATGACTAAGCTTATTTTGCGACTGGGCCATAAGGCCTAATTCGTGATTCACATCTCTAATCCATTTTGTGATTCTAACATATAGTCTAATTTGTGATTCCTACTCAACTTCAATTTCCAATTCAAGTAAAACAAGCCTAATTTGCAATTGCTACCTAACCATTAGTTTTATGATTCATTTCAAATCTCTATTTTATGATTGGTATGTCCAAAAACCAATTTGCGATTCAAAGTGTGCTATCAAACTGCTCAAGAACAACCCTCATATCATCGAATATATATATATATATATATATATATATGCGTGTATGTGTATACACTTCCCAAATCAAATATTAGTCAATACTTCACCATTTCTTATATTCTTATGGCTATGAATCTCTAATCTTCTCTAGATCATTCCCTATCCATTAATTTAATTTATGTTAAGTTTTTTGATGACTAAATGATAATCTTGTTCTCAGTTCTTGGCTCAAAGTCAACAGCCCTAAGCAACCAACGAAACCTTCCCCAAACTCAATCATTTTACACAAAACTTGATCCTATATTATCCTCATCATCTAGATAGCTTACTAAAATTTAATTGCATTTATATCTCATTTTCGATAGTCCAAATCCTAGCTTTTTTCTCATTTTTCTACCCTTGAAGTCCTGGGTGAAATGAGCCCTAAAACCCAACGATTCAATCCCTAAAACCTAATGTTAATTACCATAGATGAGTTAGAAACACTAACCTATTGATTCTCAGTTAAGCCTTGATGATTCCTCGTTGTTTGAATCCAAAACCGTGGTGTATCTCCCCTGCTCCCATCGGTAGCGTCGAGAGGTCCAAGCACATGCACACACAGGTACCCATAGAATATGTTTGTTGTATAAATCGGTCTAGGGTACTTATAGGCTCCTATGATACCTTTCCTAAATGACTTAAAGCCCAATAACCCAATGTTCTATTCCTTTGGCCCTATAATCCTTAAACACTAAGCCCAAACACTTCAAATACTAACTACTAAATTTTGGGCTAAAGCTTAATTAATTCAAATAATACTTTAGTCTTTAATTCATAAATAAACAATAACACTAAAAACAATATTTTCATTACCGATAAGATCAATTATAGTCGGGAATGGGTATTACATTTTTTTTAGGATGATTGATGATTTAAGAATGATAGAAATGTGTTTCACTAGTTTGCGATTCATTCATATGAATCGTGAATCATGGTTTTCGATTGTAAGGTTGATTTGCCACAAGGTTAAGTCCCTTTTACAGATATCTATTCCAAGGTCCCCGATTGGGGATTTGGTTTACGATTCCAGCAGGATTGGTTTTCGATTGTCAATTTGTGATCGGATCATTATCGATTGAGATTTATCCGGGCTTATGAATGCGATTTTTTATTTCAAATGATTTTCGATTGACATGTTTTTACGGTTGGACTGTGGTTATGAATAAAATTATTTAATTTGATTATGACATGATGGTTTGGGTTGGGGGTAGACTTACTCCTAAGATGTTATTATGATGCCTAGTAGGTAGGTTATGCCTTATAGGACTTGCTAGCATGACGATGGGTGGTTGTCGGGTTTTGTAAACAACCTTGGCAACACGTGGTATACGAGTGATTTAAGTGCTTGTACTCTAGAGTAGTGTTTGACCAACGATGATGAGGTCAACGCGTATAATACCACAAGGGTGGAAGGAAGGCCTAATGTTGTGCGTATAGCGTACCAATTTAAATTTATAAAATCCGAATTATTTAGCACGATTACAACACAAATAGGCAAGAGGACCTAATCGTTTCGTAG
>JAUEJL010104589.1:0-12971 GCA_032274825.1 Drosophyllum lusitanicum | reverse complement strand
GGGTAAATATGATATTTGTAAATTAAGGTGGGCAAATACGATTTTATATGATTTAATAAGGGCATATATGAAATTATATCTAATAATTTTGACTTTAGAAAGTCAAAATTGATTATTTGATTTTAAGTGAATAAATGGTCAAGATTAAATATTTTTTTAAATGAATGGTTCGGATCGTCTAATAAATTTTATCAAATTAGTCTTTTATTTAAATTAAAAGATTATTATAATATTAATAAAGACTAACATGGATCAACTTTATTAGACAATTCTAGCCATTCGTTTAGTCAAGATTAAAAGCCTTTATCAATTATACAATCACAACCCTCCATTTGGTCAAAATTAAAACCAATTTAGACTATAAAGGTAGTAAGCCGTGGATCATTATCAATTCTAAAATAAATCAATTTGTTCAAAATATAATATAAACTACAGTAAGTTATTTTTTTAATTGAGCATCCCCTACTTATTCAATTAATTTCTAAACCACGTAGTATATAAACATTTTTTTACTGATCTAAATTGTGAAAAAAGCTTAATTCTTAGACAGATAGCAAACATTATCCTTTGTTAAATCTTTTCTGCACTAGTATACTTGATAAGAAACTGGATAAGCAAGGTTTTTTTCTTTTGTTTCTTTAAAAAGAAAGCCACTGAAGGAGTTAGATATTTGTATATATTAAACCTGACAATGTCATCACCAATTTCTGGAGTTATACTAATGCTTCTTCTTCGATTTCTACGATGTTCAGATGTTGATGTGCCTTCAGACCTGTAGCATAAATAGTTATAAATCTGGGATTAGTTGTTTACTAATGTAAACTTTATATTCCTGCTTCAACTTACAAAAACATGCACACCTTTACTTCAGATAAATATATACAATTACCAAGAAAAGCAGAAAATTAAAGGAATGTCCCTAGCCCTTCATCGTATTGCATAATTGGCACTGTTGAATTCTGTCTTTAAGAACTTACAACCACTTACTACATAATTAGGTGCTGTTTAAATGTCAGCTTTTTATTTTGTTACATTTTATCAAGTCTTTCAAGAACATAGGCTGCAAGTTCTTTGCCAAAATATGAGCCACCACAGCTATTATATCACCCAACTCAATATCTTTATAACACACCACTAGATCCTGTGAGTTCCTTGACTTCACCTAAACTGACAATATCGTATGTGTAGAAGATTTTATTTGGATTGACAAATAGATGTTCTCAATCGGGAATAATTTCATCCCTTGATTTTAACATTCCTTAACAATGCAAATTAATCTCTATAATGTCTATCAAGTAACCATTTTCTTAGAACAACAAAATAAAATAGATGCATTTGAAGACAGATTACGGCACAATATTATATTGGTAGTTCTCATAAACCATGCATCCAGAGTTACCCTTAGTACACAAAGGCGTAATAGAAGGTAATCCTCCCTTAGGAATATTTCTACAATCATTCTAAACAACACTCAAGGAAAATAGTCTTGAACGGCTTTCAGTATGTTATAGATGTGAGTCTCACACCATGCATTCAAACACTTGGTAGGCAAAGACATAACAGCATGCACTAATGAAATTAGCAAAAATAAGAAAAAAATGTAAAATCATAATGTGTGATGTAAGTTTAAACATGTACAAGGCATATGATATATAAGTAGTAAGAACCTTGATGGACCAACATCATCAGGATAGTCTCTAAAAGATCTTCTATCACCGCTAAGCATGGACCGCCCACGTGTTCGAAAGGAAGGATGCTCTGGACTGCATGCATGCAATACCCACAACACATAATAAAATACCTTCATTTTAAAAGTAGTGTACAACTAAAAAACCAAGTAAAGTAAATGCAGTTAGCACTACTTTAAAACACAAACGGGTTAGTTTTACTAAAGGCTACCAGATACGCTTTAAAATATCAAGTTCATCTCATAACTTTTTCTTTTGAGATAAGGTAGATAATATGCTATCCAAAGTGCAAAAGAGTTTAAATTTTTTTCTATAATTGCAAGGATGGTTAAGATTTATGAAATTAAACTTTCTAGCCACCCTAGCTTAATATGAGCTTCCACTTGGAGTTTGATAGCCAGCTATTGACATCTCGAGGTTATGAATGATGCGCTAAGTAAGCAATAAGTACCATGCCTACTCATATCAATCTTTGCAAATGAATTCCAAATACAACATATTGGCCTATTGCTTAAAAAAACAATGAATATGAAGAAAACTTGAATTTTGTTGAACTATTTTTATATACAATCCGGGAAACAAATATCATAAAATCAAGTGCTGAGGAGGTTGGGTGACTCTTGAAACTAAAGGAGTAAGCTTAAAAATTTTAGAGTAAATTACATGTTTGGTCCTTGTGGTTTGGTGATTTTTACAGTTTTGGTCCCTAACTTTTCATTTTGTAGATTTGGTCCCTAAATGCCCAAACCTCTTACGGTTTTGGTCCCTGGTTAAACTAAAAGGACAAAAGTACCTCTGCCCTCATTTTTATTCATTTTCTCAATTTTATTTCATTTTAAAATAATTTTAAAACTTATAATAATAAAATCCACTCTCTCTCCCCTATAATTTATTAAATAAAAAACCCTCACTCTCTCTCTATCCATTTGAGACATATGGCTCTCCCCCTTTAATACAATCTTTTTATTATTTCTTTTTTAAATGATTAGATTAATATAAAATTAATTAAAAATTAAAAGAAAATGAATAAATTAAAGAATTAAATTGAGAAAATGAATAAAATTTGGGCAGGGGTATTTTTGTCTTTTTAGTTTGGCCAAGGACAAAAACCGTAAGAGGCCTGGGCATTTAGGGACCAAAACTGTAAAAATCACCAAACCACAAGGACCAAAAATGTAATTTACTCATATATTTATCTAGTCTTATTTAATCTATTGGTTTCCTTATTTGTAATGGATTGCTAATCAAGACTACTTGGATTTAGGGTAAGTCTAGGAGGTCTTTAATATAAGGAATTAGGGTCAAGAGTTTTTCATATGCAAATATTTGAGTCTTAGACTTTGAAAGATAAATACTTCTCGAATTGTAGGAACTATCTTGGTATTTTCTTTGTTTGTTTAATATTACTAGTGATCAAGCCCCATCCATACTATACAACTATACTTATTGTTTCATGTAACTGAAAAATCAATTAAACCTTGTAAGGTTGACATATGTTTTGCACCTCTTACCCATAGGAATTATACAAGAACTTGTCTTTTTTAAAATAAATACTGGAATGCCTTTACTAGAAAACAATACACATCAATACTTAGATTTCATTGTTCAGATGATGAAACCCTGAGCTCAAATCAATGATCAACCATGAAGACTATCTTGCAACAAAAACAAAGGAAAAACCATGATATAAATCCAAACTAAGACAGGGTTATGGTAAGTTAATTTGTGAGTATTGGATTTCATCAAAAGGTTGTCTAAAATCACATAAAACAAAACCATAAAGCATGAGAACTGAGAAGAAACCTTGAACTTGCAGTCCTTGGTTCATTTATCACCTTCCTCCGGCTCCTTCGCCAAAATGTGGCAGCAATGTCTGGTTCACTGTGGGATAAACTGATGCATATGAAAATATAAGAACTCTAAATTACAAGCTATAACTTTCTCATATGCATTAATTCTTTTTTTTGTTTGTGTGATTAATAAATTTGGTTTGATGTTTTGTAAAACGAACAAATGCTATCCTTGTGAAAGAAAACTTGTAAGAAATGTAACACAGAGTACCTCCATTTTCCATCAATGGAAGATGCAGAACGCATCATTTTATTCCTCAATGAAGGTCCAGGTGCGTTCAAAGATGATTCCAATCTCCGCTGGTAGTGGAGACTGTCATCTTTCTCAGCACTGCAGAAATAAAAACGTTGCTAATTTCAGTACAGCAGGAGAATGGATATATAATATGAGACATACTTAAGATATATAACCTCTCGTTCTCCATCCTCTCTGAAAAACCATATAAAGGGCTGTTTGGTTCTAGTGGTGAATCACACGAGTCATTTTCTGCAGAATCACTTTCTCCAGCTCCAGAAATATGGGTCATAAAAATAGCCTTTGTTGATTGGGGTATGAGTTGACCAGGAAATCGCATAAGATCGACGAGTAGTTCTACGGAATTCAAAACAACTACTACAGACATATGCTTATATGAATCTACACACTCACCAACTCCATCATTAGGCAAGCCCTGAAATAAAAATAAAAACAGAAGTTTACGATTAGAAAATTAAGCTGCATAGTTTCAAAATCGAAAATTTTAGGGGTGTTTGAATTTGCATTTTGAAATTGATGATGCATCTTGTAGTGGCAATACTCATTTTTTAATGTATTGATGAACAAATCTTGCTTCTAATAATATAATTATTTAGATCAAGGGTTAAGAAGAAGTTACCTAATTAACCTTCTTTTAATCTAACTTAAGAGACTTTTTACTCTCATATCACAAGACGTATTTCCCTATTCACAAAATCTTCATTTTGATGGGTTTAAGTAATGGTTTTTCTGAATAATCAAAAAAAAAAAAAATTCAAAACTGAGTATTACACTTCAAATGGCAAAAGTTCATCCAGATACTATCCCCTAATAACCCTTTATAACGAAGAAGATTATTTGATTCTGATCATTCTAAAACACAAATCAGTTTCAGAAAGACAACTAAACACCCTTAAAACAACAAATCATTAGGGAGCTGCTATAAAAAATGATAGGCAGGTATAGATGCTTACCACAACGAGTCTACTTTCAAAACCTACAGTATCAGCGAGAACTTTAAATAGTATTGCTCGAGGACGGCATGAACCATTTTTAATATGTCCCAGCAACTGGACACCTCGACCACCAGGCACATGAGAAGCATCCTCAAGTGTAGATTTAATAGGGCTATCAAACTGTGGCCGCTTATAGAAATCTGCGACCTGTTAAAGAAATTCCATGCAGCTTTATAAACCACGAAATAAGCTTTCAAATACCTAATATAATTAGAAATCCGTGCAATTATGACAACATAAAACTTCTCAAAATGATATATACAAGCATATATATCATTCTTTACAATTTGAATACCTTTCCAGATAATGCTTCTTACATAGTGTACTGTGGTTCAATCTTGATTCAAAAAACTCATATAGACTTGCATGATATTTAAAGTTGAAATTGTTTTTTGAGTTTCAAGAGTCGGAACAGGCACTTACTATAGAATGCAGAGAGTAATATGTACAAGTTCAGGTGTAAGAAAGGTTGGTTTGTGTTGAAGATTTTTCAAATGGACTCTTAGGCATTCTGTTTGGTTTTGTGCTAGGTTCTTTTATTATAACCCCACTTATTTTGGTTATATATGGATTAAGCCTTCTATTCAAGTATTCAACTAATGTAGCCAGCAAGACTAAACCATAAGAACATGGTCAAAGACATTCTTTCATTTTTCTGTTAGAGCTTCGATTAGACCAATCATTGGACATGTAACATGAAATTTTCTGAGATGCTTTTATACAATAACAATAGCTTTGATACAAAGCAATTCTACCAACCATAAACAGAAGAGCTAATTCAATATAAAGTTGAAGATAAAAGCAAAAAAATCAGAACTCACCAATCCAGCAATCTTCTTAATAATTGCTGCAGGACTTGAGTTCAGACCTTTGACTAGTGTGGCAATGAGTTGCTTTAGCATGGAAAGCTTCTTATCTTTTTGGGCATCAACAAGAATGATATCTGCTCTCACACCCTCAAGTTCCAAATCATGGAGTTCCTCCAGCGTGGGTATTTCTTCAAAATGATCTTTCAGTTTCTTATCCTGTATACAAAAATTTCCATCATTTGAATAAATTTATGCACGATTTTCTACTTTGAGGTACTTTCTATGTCAGCAGGAACGGAGCCTGCAACTGATAATTCATAACTAAAGTCTTATGGAAGAAACAACTTCAAATATGCACTAGGCTAACTAGTTTTAACACAAAAATATGGTGTCTGCTTGTTGTCATATGATCCGAAGCACCTCAAAATGTAATATCAACTATCATATCAATATAAGAAAGCTTGATCCTCGTTTAACATCTTCATGATGATTATCTTTTAAAATATTGTAGGACACGCAATCTAAGTCCCCATAAATTCTGGAGATGAAAACAATCATCTAGTTAGCAAACAATCATCACTCAAAATGTTTTCTTTCACAATGTTTTTTTGTTAAGTGAAGATCATATTGTTCCAACATTAGCTAATGCCCTTTTTTTTGGAAAAGGAAGAGCTCAATTGTAAACTGCCCCAAACTTGCTTTGCAATTTTGAAAGAAAGAGGCCTAATAAAAACTACGAAGAAACCTCTCTTGGCAGTCTTCAAGAAGAAAGTCCAATATGATATTGTTTTGTTGTGGTTCCAATTAAGGGTAAACCATCCAATCATCTTTCACAGCACCAATAGGCCGGTTGGAATGAAATTCAATGTACCAGAATACTTAACATTTGAATAATCTCTACTATTCGAGCACCATCCATGGTTCAAAATACTTACGATACTAGAACCGTTCACGCACTTCCAAAAGAAATATGTTGCAATGATTTGTTTAAGAAAAAAGAACATCCCAAGGACGGAGTTCGATTTAGATAACACAAGACATTTGGGGACTTATGCTTGAGTTTCAAGGAAAAGTTGCAAAGAAACAAGAGAATTTCGAACAAACAGTAGAGGTGGGAAAAACTTTTAAAGGAACAGAGGAAGAAAAACAAAACTGGGTCATAGAGAGAGCTAATTACACGTTGTGCAGACTGCAAAAACTAAAAGGTAAAAGAAAAAAAAAGGTTGTTAATTCAACACAGTTTGAAAAGGAGTAATTAAGGGAATGCCACAACTTATTAAACATGGAAAATGTTTTCTAATCGTTTTTACATGCCACACTTATTCAAGACATTATAATCACCTATTTTATTGAATGGCTGGAGATAAAGCAGAAAGCCAGAACAAGAGATGGGACAATGAACAATGAGGTGGCCTTGGAAGAATTCAATGGGTAATCATTTCTACATCTATTGCATTAGTATTGTAGACTGAAATTCCTGATGAAGATTTAGGACCATATATTCAAATTTAGCAACATCATAATTGTACCATGCACGCTAATTTATATTTTGCAACGGGAGCACTACGAAATTGCCAAAGAAGGAAAATGGTGCTTCATTTTCAAAACCTCTGCGCCATCAGAGTTGATGAAAATTACAAACATCTTTTAGATGTTGACACCATATGTTTCAAATGGGGATGATAAGTTTCAGTGCTTTGAAGCTCATATTTTGGTATTAAAAAAACCTCGAACGTTGAGCTGTAAAAGAAACGCTTTTTAAATATGAAACATACAGAAGATTTTTTATAGATTTACAAGTTTACTCATTGAAAGATTTACAAAGATAGTCAAATGTTATCTCACATTCAAATAGGATGCTTGCATTCACTTTCTGGACTTACAATGAATGGATCAGCAACTGGTTATTGGACAAAAGATGTAGAGTTCACTACCATCAAAGAAAACAATGTTTGCTGAAAAGAAAGTCCTAAAATAGACGTGAAACAAACCCCAGTTTGTCGGTCTCATTTACATGTCTCTTTTAATTGATGTTAATTTAACTCCTTCACAATGAGCATAGCATGCTCAGGAATGCTTCAGCTTTGAGTTAACATGCTAGACACACTTATTATAACACATTTATACCAAGATCAACATCTTCATGAAGCACAAAAACATTAAATCCAGTTTCAGCAGAAATTGTAATAGTGGTATTTAGCAGAATTAGCAACGTCCAGGTGCTTACATGAATGACTGAGTAGAAACCATTAGGAATAGGCTCAGAAAGCACTCCAGAGCTCCAGAGGATTTGTGATGCTGATTGAGATTGAGATAGATACCGGTCATATGTACTGCTGCTTATAGATCTTCTATGAGTTGGAGTTTCTTTCTTCGAGTCCAATGAAATAGATCCAAATTTATCAGTGAATTCTGAAGGCCACCATGTATTATTAGAAGGCCCTTGCTCTGAGGTCCCTAATTCATCCCGTGTCTCTTCCATGTCTATTAAGCTGAATCACATTTCCAACTCAACCCTGTTTTATATTCCATAAAAGGCCTTCTTTAGCTCCACATTTGAAATTTTGAATAACAGCCTCATTCACTAACATAACTTTTCTTTTTGGCTACATATTATAGAGGTCATATGACCTGAAATAGAACTAGGGGGTTTAACCTTCCATCCTATTTACTATAGTCATTGATATAAGTTGAAACATATATAATAATGACTCCAATCCACAACTGACAACAACAATAAATCATGATGAAGAAAATGCAATAGGTAGTGTCCTTGGCTTTCTTAAGTCAGGTAATTTTGTAATAGAGCTGCTTTTAAAAAAAATTGTTGTAGAGATGGAGCCACAAAGGTGAGATGCAAAAGCTCAGTCAAATATGACACAAAAAAAATGTATGAAGAGCAATGCAAACCTAAAATCGATAATCAAGTTTTCACTATCAGAATGAAACTCTGAAATAGCCTATTACTAACACTAGGATGGCAGATGTAGAAAGAGAAGTCAAATAAAAGGTATGAAATACTTTGTGATTAACTAGGTCCGACAGACACTAAAAATGGCATGAAAGCTACAAAGGGGCTGCAAACAGACTGCAATATCCTTATGTCAAACATATGTAAGTGAAATTTCAATAAATGACATCTCAGAAGTTTAAACAGCATTCAGCAAGCATACATTTTGCTCTGGATGTGCTTTGAATGCTTCAAAATGTAGGCCGGGTGAATGAAAGAGATGAACCTCAACACACCACCTCTACCCAAGTTCACAGCAGTCCTAGGTAAAACTAGGAACTCCAAAGCAGATATAATATAAATCCATGTAACTTTTCAAGGGATATCTCGCCAGATAACGACTACAAGCCCGTTAAATTTATATAACATTGCCACATTGCACAATACGATTACAGGGCTGGTTACAGTTCATAATTGAGGATCTTTTACCACTAAATATGGAGACACCTTCGAAAGGCACTAACATTTTTTTTTAACTTAAAGCACATTAAAAATCACCAAAAATCAAGAATGCAAAATATGATTAGATCTGTTAATCCCAAAATTACTGATCAGAGTTCACCGACAGCTATTGGCATCTTAACATAAAAATCACGAATTAAGCGTAACCCTTGAAACGCAAATTTGATCATTCAACTTGAAGTAATTTGCGGTAATCTAGCAGGAATAAATCTCAACAAGTTGAATTTAACAATAGAAATACACAAGACTCACATAACCCCTTCCAAATCCAGAATTAAAGCCAGATGCCGACACAAGTGAAGTAACCACCAGTTGGATCCGAGCACTTCACCGCTGATGACAAATTGAATCTCTAAATACAACGAGGAAGCAGTTTCATTTATGCCTAAAAGCGAGATTTCAATCCACCAATTCCGGAGAGAGAATCAAATTGCACAACGATTTGTGTGCGCGTGGTGAACGTCTCGTGAAAATGATGAGAGAGAAAACGTAGAGATTCAAACGATGAGGAAATATCAGAGTGAGAGAGAGGGGCGGGGGATGGATTCAATATTTATTTATTTTCCGTTAATATGATGTTTACTTCGCGACTTCATTTAAATATTTTCTCGTTTTACAAACTTACAATTTTTCATCTATAAATAATACATACATATACATATGCATAATATCCGCATAATACAATGGTGTCAAATAACTTTTACTTAACAAATGCCTGTTTTTAAGAATATAGGTGTAATGTGATAAAATCAAGTTATAAAAATAAAGTTTAAAATCACCAATTATATACTACTACACAACATGTAAGTATGATCTAAGAATGGTGGCTTAATGACGTTCCACCAAGTCCATACCGACACTTACATAAAATTCTCTAATCGTCATAGAATTGAGACCGATGGAAAATCTAGTGGTGTTTACTTGTTATTACATTATTCTTATATGCATCATTTACAACCACAGAATCATCATCTTTTATTTCTACTTACGAATGAGAGCACAGTTTAGCAGGTGCATGAGTAGTTTTTTTACAAGAAGCAACGGAAATAAAAAGATTTTTTGGCACCTAAATCAAATAATACCAAGGTAGATATGTCATTGATAAGAAAAGTACTTGTCACCACGTCCAGCTCTATCTTAGCCTCTTTGATTGTAAGCGAGAAGGCTCTCCTTATCTCTTGGCACATTCTCTTTCTTGACTTCTTTTTCCCCTATGATTATCAGTGGAGGTTAAGAGTGGCCTTACTTCACTTCCGCTTTCATTTTGGGGAAATTATTCCGGTAGTGCTCCGGTAACAGTTGAAACATACCTAAAGCAGTGTATTGCAGTCTTTACTATTATGCCCAAGTTCACCGCACTTGTAACATTGTTGAGATCCCCGTCTACATTCTCCATACTGATTTTTCTTGCATTTCTGACACACAGAGGTATTCTTCTTTGTTTCTTTATTCTCGTTCCCATTCGTTCTTGGTTCTTGGCGGGTAGTACAAATAACTTTGTTGATCTCTTTTTCTCTTGTCTTTCCCGCTCTAACTCCCCAGCATTTACAACACCCCTTATTTCTTTTGTTGCACCTCGAAGTAGATTTAAAGCATATATGACTTTGTTTTCTCATGCACAAAAGCATGTAAGAAAAGCACCCTCCATATTTGTAATCCACCTGAAGCTGATAATTGGGTATGTGCCTTAATAGGAGGTTGACAGCTAACATGCCACGAAATCTTTATACATACATCCTTTGGGAGGTTCTTGGCGTATAACATTCCCTTGAGGAATAACTTCTTCCATACCAATAGCCTACATTGCAATTACTTTCTGACAAACTAGAGTTTTCATCTGATCCGTAACTTGGCTTGTCACATAAGGGATCGTTTATTGCAAAGCAACTTTTAAGTCATTAGCTACAACCTCTTTGAGGATTGGTTCACCAAACCCTTGATCTTCATGATGACTGTTTACATTTTCAGTGTTTGGAGGTTGCCTAGGAATCACTTCATTTGTAACACTTGTCTTGAACCCATCACGTCTATTTCTAGGGCCATCAACAGGAATGTTAACCCCATGAGTACTTTGTGTATTCACCGTACTAAAATTAAGAGCAAGTATAGTCTTACAAAACATGAATTACTAGCGTATCATACTCATTTTGTTCTAATAATGTTGTATATAGCGTACCATTCACATAGCCTACAATCTCATGGACTCTTGCTATTCTTAAATATGATATCTAATCTTACATATCACACCTAACTTGATACATAGGATTCTTTCGCAACTTTATCAAGATTCAGCGCAGACCATGTGTTTATAGTAGCATGGCCCCATACTACCGCAAAGCTATTATACACATCTAACCTTGACTTTCATCACTAAATACCCCGATCCACAAGCTTGGCTCATGAAATTCCCACTATCTTAATTATGTAATCATCTCGTCATATTCAGACATTAACAAGTAAGCATGAATACATCGTCAAACTTCAAGCATATACATCATAACCATATTCTAACACATAGTTTACTTTACATATAGCAACAACCTATCTGTCATTCTCATGTTCTCATATCATATTCAACATATAACAATAGCTAGTATGCTCACTACGATACAATTTCCCCGCTAGAAGCTTCTCAAAACCATGGTGTAAGTCCATACCGTGTATAAAACAAGTTTGAATCCCTTAAACCTTGGCTTTTATACCAAGTCAACGCCCCATTAAAAAAAATAAACAACATTTTACTTAAATAACTTATGTCTCACAAAAGATGAGTTATTCAAAGTTCATAAAAAAACTTTTACAACAGTAGATAACATGTTTAACATCATAAGCTCAGTAATTTGATTTGTATAAAATGGGGCGTCATGTTTAAAAGCTTATTCTCAAACTAACTGACATATAATGTTGGGGTCTTGCCTTTATCTTTCTTAACACATGAAACATGTTAAAATCATCTAGTAAGTAATAACTTAGTGAGCTTACCAACATATGCATCATGTATCATATATGAGCATATACATACATAATGCATGTATGTATTTCATGCCAAAAACTTATAGATACATCATGCATATATGCATTTGATACATGAAAATCTATAACAGCTCCCCACAAACATATGCATGTGTGTATTTCATGACAAAACCATAACATGCATATAAGTGTGTAAACCAAAACACATGGGGCTTTAACCAAAACATCAAACAGTATTATGGAAAAACCCAGAAAATAGCCAAAACCGAAATCCTTTTCTTGTAAAGGCCAAAAATTGTCAAAGAACCCCTCACGACTCGTGAAGACCACTTCACGGGGTATGAATGGGAAAACTTAGGAAACTTCTCGTGAGAAAGAGATTTTTTTTCACGACCCGTGAAGACTAAAAACACCCATTCTTTGCTACACGACCATAACCATAAGAACACTGGTCGTAGAGCTCTTCATGGGCCGTGAAGACCATATCGATAGAAAACGGATTTAAATATTTAGGTTTTAGTCCACCAAAGTGCAAAACTTATATTGAGGTGGTTCTAATACCACTGTTGAGAATCGATGGTAACCTAAAACAAAATGTAGTGAAAGCAAAACAAAGGTTTTTCAAGAAAGAGTTCAAGTTAGAAACTTTGGTACAATAAAAAACCACCCAATGGAATAATCTCTACAAAAGGTAATGCAACAAAATGAGGGAAAATAAAGTATACACTCTGGAGCAATTAGAAACATCAGGTAGAAGGGATGAACAAGTACACCAAGAGTAGGCTTTGTAACACCTGGCCGACGCCTACCGGTTCATCCCCGATGCTATCAACTCCGGAGTGTTAGGTCTGCAGCCCAATACACCCCAACCCTTCCCTCTAGTTCATTCCCAGAGTAGGTTGTTGGTGAGACTTGAACCCAAGACCTC
>JAUEJL010104578.1:0-12973 GCA_032274825.1 Drosophyllum lusitanicum | reverse complement strand
CGATACATGAATGGATGAATGATGTTGTATGCAAGATGATGATGGATCTCTATGAGATCATATGTATGTATGTATGTATGTGCACTGTCCGCGGACTACTTGAAGCATGGTTAAGGTCAGTCGGGTAGCTGGATCCCAAAGGACTTCGGTTGTAAAGTCGGGATTTAACGGTGATTCGGGACTTCAATTGGTGATATCATTCTGGAAGGAGTGGTATTAAAGGGTGAGGTCTTGGGTTCAAGTCTCACCAATAACCTACTCTGGGAATATTCCAGGGGGGAGGGTTGGGGTGTATTGGGCTGCAGACCTGACATCGCCATGTCGACTGCCGGGTGGTCGATGCGTCGACGCACCGAGGGCGGTGGGGTGTTACACTTCGAGCGGACCACTTCGAGCCATTAAGACTTCTAGAGGACCACTTCGAGCCATGAAGGCTTCGAGCGCCCGTTTCGAGCCAAGACCACTTCGAATTCGAAGTCAACAGCTTCGAATTCGCAATACACCAAGAACGCGTCACGTTCTTTTCTTGGACACGTCGCGTTTTCCAATTTTCAGAATCAAACCTGTAACTTTTCTTCATCTTCCAGCTCCATACAAATATTCAATCATACGTGTATCTCTGGAAATCAATTTCTAATAATTCTAAACTCACATAAACTTCATATAGCATGTTTACTAACATCAAGGATTCATCAAATCCATTTTAAAACCAACAAACCAATAAAACCCACTTGCTAAGTTAAGCTTTTAAACTCGTCCATGGTGTTCTTCACTTTAAACATGAAACTCAGCATATAAGTAACAAAACTAATCATGAATCATGTTCATCATCAATAAGAAGCACATACCAAGATTTATCTTGAATTATCAAATACCAAATCTTCACTTTCAAAATTCAAGTTCTTGAGCTTCTTAGCTTTCTTCAACTCAAAGCAAGCAAACACACTAACACACATTCACTAGCATGATAAAATGAGGAGGTGATTCTAATTGTCTATCCATAAACCCACATATGCATACTTTCTCAATTAACCAGGCATGAGGTGTCAAACCCATATTAATTCACATACAACCTCACATACATGCATACGTACTCATACTTACATACTTACATACCAACATATATCATAATTACTTAATTTAATCAAATGATATATTAACATTATCTTTTCTAGATAATCTTTATTAATTAATTCTTCAAAATTAATTAACACAAAACGAGGTATTCTCTATAACCCTCGTACTAAACCCAACTTATCTAACTCATAAAATCATGCGATCTCAAATATTCATTTTAAATCACATAATCAAATATAAGTACTCGTAAACAAACACGATCCAATTTACCACTGATCCGCCCACAACTAGGCCGGGTTTTCGAATGTTACAACTATCCATTTAATCAAAATTGAAATTCTAATTTTGATTTTTCTAAGTCAAAATTGAATCAAATTTATTAGAGAAATTTCACACATGTCATTCTTAAACATTAGAATATCATATTTTTCCACACTAATTTACAAATATCATATTTACTCTTTCTTACATTTGAAATATCATATTTAACCATATTTTTAATTTTGTTATTTTAAAATATTTTATATTCATTTAATTTTTTTTAATTATAACCAATAAATATTTGACATTATTGTTCTTATTATAGTAATAATAATTGAAAGCTTGTACAAGACATAGAATTATGTTTCTTCCGTCATGTTAGGCCTCAACATCGCATTGACGCTTTCACCACTGATCTGGATGTTGACGTTGTATGTCGTCATTTTTTATAAATTCTTATTCATTTCGTGTTTTATAGTTATTTAATACTTTTTTATTAATATTTATTAATTTTTAAATCAACCCGTATATCATACGGATATCTGATATAGTTATTTAATATATCATTATTGTTGTTTAATATTACTAGTTTAACACCCGTATATAAACACGGAGATGATTAAAGTTAATTTTAAATGTTTATGTATATTAAAAATATTGTAAAACACACAAAAAGTATAAGCAAATAACTAAACAAACAATACCCCGTGTATAAATACATATATCGATAACAAATACACCATATATAAATAATATCATAAAATAAAATAATGAATATCGATAAAATAGAAAAATAATAAAAAAATACTTGAAATGATACGTTATAACGTCAAATATATATAAATTATATTTAAAGATAAAGATTAAAGATTTAGAACTTTATGACTCGGAATATTAAAATGCAATACAGATATTTTAAAAAAGGGAAGGTGAGCACGGTGACTCGGAAGGACATGGATGTCGTGTTGCCATTTCTGGTAACAATATCATGTGGGCCATACTCATCCATTCCTCGCCTCTAGGGTTTTTATGATCTTCAATTCTTCAATTCAAAAATATGGAGTTATGGATTGAGAGCTGATTCTTTCTTTGCTCATTCCTCTTTTCTCCCCAATTCCTAGAGAAACATTGTATTCTGCTTTTGCGAATAAACTCAAGTAAGGTTGAATACTGTATCAATGACAACTAGATTGTCAAAATTGATCATCTATTTGAATGTCTAGGGTTTTGTATAACTGCTTGTTCATTTATGTATCCATCTGAGTCAATGGCCGTCTGTTTTTAGCTGAGTTATGATTAATTGGGGAAATAGATTAATGGGTTTCCAGTACTACTGTTTGATCCTTTGGATTAATGTGTTGGGTTAATCATTAATGTGATTGCTTGTTTATGCAAAGAACATTTATGTTTTGTGTCTGCATGTATTATTTGATGTCAATAGGTTATTTTTGTTTGAACAACCATCGATTTTTAAGCGATAATAGTTCATTCTCGTGGATTTTGGATCTCGATAAAAAGTTTATTTGTATTCTGGTTCCTAAATTAGTGTTAATTTTGTCATTAATTACCATTCTAATGGCGGAATATCTTGATTCTTCTTAGTAGGCTTTTGTTGTGATAAGCATTTTGTGGTTAGTTGTCTGAGTGATTGTTACACGATCCCTTTAAGAAAGTAGTTGTAGTCTAATGGTGATTTCTTAAAAATTGATGTAGAAATTAAACAGGTGTTGTTGATTTTGCTGGATTCAAATCAATGGATATCCATGCATTACTTAAATAAATTGCTTCCTTCCAGAACTTACATAGAAGGAAAAAATTGTTCAGGCACATAATAACTCTTTCTCTGTGAAATTGTTTCACAATTCACAAAAGCATATTTTGCTGTGTGTGATATGTTTCTTGAAGTCTACTGTCATTTATGCTTTAGTTAGAAGACACAACATTCACACATACAAACACCAGACATTAGATTTAAACCTCTCACAACACACATCAGGTGAAGCTTAAATGTAGTGAAGGGAATTTGGGTGTATATCGTGTGGACACTTTAAAGAATATTATGAAGCTTTTTGCTAGTCTGCTTCGATTTACTTACTTGTGCTGCTGTTTCGTTGTGTCTAGGAATTTCATAGCTTGAGTTATGGGTGTTGATGGCAAAACTCTCGAGTTATCCAGTGGTGGTATAACTCACCAAGAATGGCCAATATCCCTTCATGCCTATTCTGATCTTACCAATGTTTCTCCAGTGGTATTCTTATATCTTCTGAAAGATTGTTATGTTTATGGTGAAATCTTCTTTCCTCCATCTTTATATTTGATTGTGACTCGAAGTACGTATGTGGGATAATTATATTGATAAACCAATATTGGTTTATCTTTTCTTTAAAAGGGCCTTTTTATCCCTTTTTTGGTGTTTTAGTTCTCTGTGGTGAACGGTGAACCATGAGATCTGTGCTGAAGAGGATAAAAGAGCACCAGCTATGATTTTAGCAGAATGATGTGCCTTTTGATAGAGAAGTTTATTTGCCTGAACCCATTTCAAATATGATGCTTCTTAAATTACTTGCCAATAAATAGTAATGTATTTATTAACAATGTTTGGTTCATGAGTATATCAACTAACAAGTTGATGTATGTATCAATTCTATCAAGCACATCTCTCTCTGGTCTAGTAATTATGAAACCAAAAAGGCTTTAGTTTTGTTGCATAATTGGAAGTCTTCACATTGAAAGTATCTATGAATGACAGAGGAAGCCACTTTTACCCGTTTATATACGAATGGCCAATTTGGGAATCGTTTTGTCTCTAAGGGTTAAAGTAAAGATAAAAATAAAAATAAATAGAAAGTATTTTGAAAGGAAGAATCAGATTATTATTAGAAACTAAAATAATATAATCTTTGTAATCAAATTGACATTCTTAACTACTTATAAAAAATAAAATAATATTGGACAAAAAGTGTCCATGTGAAACCAATCCATCTGGGCCTGTTTTGACCCACACCAAATTGCTCGTTATGACATGTACCTTTTTCACCTGTTTCCCAACTCGATCAGCCTGCTGATTTTGCCACATCTATTCGATGATATGCTTTTATGAAAGAGTTGTTCTTTTCTCGTTTTTTTTGTCATGCAACATGTTTCACTACTAAGAGCTTATATAAAACAGGCACATGCAAGGCAACAGCAAAGTTTTTTGCCCTCCAGCGTCAGGTCCATCAAGCTTTACATAATATGCCAAGACCTGGACCAGCTGTATTTGTGGCTCGTTGTCTCTCTTTATTGCCTATATTGGAATCACATTGTGAAGGTTTTAGTCATCTAATGCTCGCTGCTCTTCGTCGTCTTTTGAAGACGGGAACCACGCAAGAAGACTTACAGGAAGCAAAGTTTCTTGCTACCCAATTATTTATAATTGGTGTTCGTGGTAGTAAAATTTATGATAATCGAATACTTGTGAAAATGCTTGAAGTTTTCAACATAAAACTTACAGATATCAAAGACGTTTTGTTCCACTCCGATGCAGAACTTTTCATCAATCAGTTTATCTCAAAGCTTCTAGAATCTCAATCATATTTAATGGCTGTTACCCTTCTAATACATCTCTCTATCCGTCACTCTGATGAGTCTTTTCTTCTCGAAATGTTGGAAAAACAAGAATATAGAGCTGCCGAAAAGTGGGCGGCTTATATGGGGAAGCCAATGCCTTCTGTGCTCATACAGGGTTATGCCGACAGGAAGCTGCTAAAACAGGCTTATGAACTTGTAAAGAAAAATAATTTGCGTGAAGAATTTCCAGAAGTATATCAAATGGGTAAAGAAAGGTAGTTAAATTGCCAATATCTCGAGGTTCTATTGTTGAAAGTAGTGGTGGCAATTTCAACCCATTTATGTATGAATGGTTTATCTGGTTTTATGTTCTATTTGTAGGTCAAATGGGTTAAGCTAAAAAATTTAGTGAAAATGGAAAAACATTTTCTAAGTCATTCAAATGCATAAAACCTCCTAAATTGCTTCGTAAAAAAAGTTTATTGTTAAAACTTAAAAGTATAGTTTTCATTGTCATATATAGCTCATTATTTATATATAAATTAAAAACAAAAGGATAGAAATGTTATTGTGGGTTGGCCCAACCTCGGTTGACCCTTTTTGATTCACACTAAAAATTACCCACTTTGACATGTTACACAACCCACCCATGACCCAACTAGCACACTTTGCCTTCTCCAGTCTTGAAGCATTTTAATTTATTTGGGATATTATGTCTGGTTTAAGATCTTTGATTTTCCACATGATCAATGGTGACAATGTATTTAGTTGTTTGCAGCTCACTTAAGAAGCTAGCGGAAAAGGGATGCTGGGATATTGCAGAGATGAGGGCAAAATCTGATAGGCAACTTCTTGAATATGTGGTAGGTGACTTCAAGTGTTTGTCATTTTTATTGGTATTAGCACGTGTGCTTGCATCCAGGAATGTGCTTAATATATTATATAGTAGAGGGGGACATAATAAATATTTGATGCATACGTTTCTAAAAATCATGCATTATATACATAGAATTTAAGTGTTATAATCGGTTTGTCTTCTAATAATTTTTTTAAGGTTTATTTGGCAATGGAAGCTGGTTACTCAGAGAAGGTTGATGAACTTTGTGATAGATACTCGCTTGAAGGTTTCACGAAAGCCAAAGGTATGTTTGCTTATACATTCCCATTGTTAGGTTTTTGTATACTTTTGTGTCACTGTTTATATTTGAAGTAAACAAATACATTATACAGTCAATAATTATTTTATTGATCATATTTTAATGATGTACAGAAGCTGAGGCAAGCCTTCCACATATTCAGTATCTGAAACTTGATGAGTTGGCAATAGATGACATCATTTGGGTTGATGAACCCGTAGGTCTGCATGAAGCAACATGTCATATTGAGGGATGCAAAGTCATTGGTGTTGATTGTGAATGGAAGCCTAATTATGAGAAGGGCAGTAAGAACAACAAGGTCATTAATCTTTTACCTACAAAAAGACTTATTTTTCCCTCTGTTTCACAATAAAACATACAGTAAAGCAATAGAAGAGATTATTTGTTTTTGCGTTTTTTAACCTACTTGCGTAGTTCAAGGAAGTTTTTCAATTACGTACATGTGCATTGATAATATTTTTAAAAAGAGGATATTAAAGGAATTATGGTATGAAAGAATAGTTATTTTTTGTGTATATAAATGAAGCTTATAGCTATTCTAGGAAGGTTCCTAGAAGTTGACTTCATACTACTATCTGCAATTCTGCATTTAACCACTGAGAGACAGAAATGCCCTGTAATGAAATTCTAATTGTATACTTGAAACAACCTTTTCAATTTTGTCTAAAACATGCCATTATTTTTACTTGTAATATTAAGGAAATAAATCAATAGCAAAAATGAATCTAATAGTTGTCCCATTATGTCTACTCGACTGCTCTAGTCATACATATTTTTCTTTATTAGTTACTCTTTTTGTTCATGTTACAGGTTTCCATCATGCAAATTGCTTCTGAGAAGATAGTCTTCATTATTGACTTGATAAAGTTGTCACATGATGCTCCTGTTGATTTAGACAGCTGCCTAATTCGAATTTTTCATTCGCCTCGGATTTTGAAACTTGGTATGAGAATATCTTTTATGGGTTTATCTTTTGGTTTGGTGAATGTTGTAAGTGATAATTATAAGATCAACTTGTTAATTGCAGGTTATAATTTTCAATGTGATATGAAACAACTAGCTCAATCTTATGGGAATTTTGATTGTTTTAAGCACTTTGATATGCTATTGGATATTCAGAATATATTCAAAGAGCCTCGTGGTGGCCTTTCGGGTCTGACAAAGGTAAATGGAACAAGAATACCAGGATCTTGTATGGTGAGATGTATTATGTATATTACAATGGCACTCTTCATCTTTTACTAATATAAATTTTAGGAAGTATTAGGTGTTGGTTTAAACAAGACAAGAAGAAATTGTAATTGGGAGGAACGGCCTTTAACTCAGAATCAGGTTTGTCTTCTTACATGTTCATATCGTTATTTGTTATTTTCCTTGGTAGAGGACTAGAGGCATAATAACGAGATAAAAAGAAAAAAGAACAACCAATGTTAACATTTGTATACCCCTTATCTTTCGACTTTTCTGTCATACCGGTAAACTTTTAGTATTTTTTAAACCCTCTAGTACCTAAATTGTACAATGAGTGTAATTTGGGGTTACAAATGGGTAGTCACCGACCATGCTTCACCTAGGACATATGCTTCCCTTACTCCATAAGTCTTCTACACAGTTGTTTGGATGGGATTGTCGCTATCCTTGAAGAATTATCAACTTTCAAGAGGTAGCAATTTCTAAGGTTGGTTTCGTTATAAGATATGGGAATTCCAGCTTGTAAGATCCGTTTTGATAGGCTCTCATACTTTTAGGGACCATGCCAAGTTTGACATGGTTCTTAGTTTAGTTGGCTTTGCTCTTTCAGAGGACAGTCTCGTGGGCAGAACGACGTGTCTTACTTTGCCTTTTGTAATTCATTCTCGTCTGGTCTTTATGGCTAGCTTTCTGGAGGTCTGGAACTCTCTTTACATCGAGTGAGATCACGGGAAGTTCATTAAAGGGACTCCGTTATATGGGCATAACAATTTAATCTAGAAAGACAACTGCTGAACCCTACGTTACGCTAATTTGTGTTTCACCATTGCTTGTTTTTGGAGTGGTTCTGTGAGCCAACCTCACTTTGGTCAGCACTTCAACCCATCCCCCCATCTTGGTTTTTAGCCTCAAAACCATTGTTCTGTTTGTTACTTCAACTTGACCATTGGGTTGTGGATGAGCGATAAAGGTGAACTGCGGTGTTTTATCATATAGGGTCCCAGCCTAGAAACCGATTAATCACCACCTAGGCCGATTAATCGCTTGAAGGTAGTCGACCGACTATATATCGCCTAGCAATTGTTGCAACTTTACTATTTTCTATATATTATAGTTATGATCCCTAAGGTACTATTCTAATACTCCCCCTCAAGCTGGAGCTTATATGTCAATAGGCTCCAAGCTTGCCACATATGTATTCAACACGAGGGTCACTTGAATTAGTGAACTCTGTGATGATTAAACCATCTACCATGGCGATCTCAATGTGTTCTGTTCTCTCATGAAAAACTGGGTTGGAGGCAATATGAAGTGCAACTTAATTGTCACAAATGAGCTTCATTAGTGATACCTTGCAAAACTTTAGTTCTTCAAGAAGTTGCTTGATCCATATGAGCTCACATGTTGCACTTGCTATTGCCCAATACTTGGCTTCTTCACTTAATCTTGCTACCACATTTTGTTTTTTGCTTTTCCAAGAAACTAGATTACCCCCATAGAGGACACAATAACCTGAGGTTAACCTTTGACTAAAACTACAACCACCATAGTCTGCATAGAGTAGCAAAGTACATCCATGTTCCCCTCATTTTCATAATAGATCTTTTCCTAGAGCTCTTTTGATGTATTTTAGGATCCGTAAAGCGGCTTCCCAATGGGTATCAAATGGAGCATTCAGGAACAGGAGCTGATTCGTATACACCAAAATCGTCCATACACAACAGATACAAGCATTTTACAATACATGGTACAAGTTGATGATGCATAAATTGTTGTCTATGGACAATTTTTGTTGTGTACGAATCATCACCCTTCATGTGTTGACCGACAATACTCACGCGCCGACTATACGCACAACAATTTAGATATGGTCGAGTTACTTTGATAATTAAGCTGACCAACCAATCTCTAATATTTCCCTTCTTTATTCAAAAGCTCCTTCCGTTTTCCTGGTTAAAGCTTAACATCTGGATCCATTGGAGTCTTGGAGACTTAATAGGATTGCAATCCGTTTGATGATCTTCTTGCAGAAAGTACTTGAAATTCCATCTTTCGCCGTTCAATTTCAATACTAGAAAGACCCTGACATTGCCCGTATCTTTTGTTTGGAAATGCTTGAAAAGATGGTCTTTAAGTTGTATCCTGCCATGATCATTTCCAGTGATAACTATGTCGTTGACGTACACTACCAAATAGGTACACTGTGTCCCTAAAAGACGAAAAAAGAGTGAATGATCCGCTTCACTTTGTTTCATTCCAACCATAAAGGGACTTCCTTGGTCTGCAAACCAATCCGGACTCCTCCTGAGCAACAAACCTAGGAGGTTGCTTCATATAAACCTCTTCCCGTAGATCACAATGGAGGAAAGCGTTTTTTGGTCTAGTTGGTGCAGAGGCCAATCACGCATAGCTGCCATGGATAGAAGAATAAGGATACTAGTCATTTTGGCAACCGGAGAAAAATCAGTATAATCTAGGCCCAAGATCTGTGTATATCCTTAGACCACCAGCCAAGCTTTCAGTCGATCAATTTGACCATCTGGTCCGACCTTGGGAGTAAATATCTATCAACATCCAACTCTTGATTTACCTGTAGGTAATGGAACCAACTCTCACATCCCATTAGAATGTAAGGCTATAATTTCATAACTCTCACATCCCGGAGGCAAGACTTGCAACACAAACAGAATATGTGGCTTGGCTAATAAACGATCATAGTGGACATAAGTGTAGATCATCTTTTACCTTTCCGCCGGGTAATAGGTAGATCACCTTTTGACAGAACCCAAGCCACAAGATCAATAGGTGAAGGAGATAAGTCAAAAGTACCATTGTCACGAGAATCTGCATGTTCATTGGCAGGAATAGTGAGAACAATGGGATGCGGACAGCGGTGATAGGTTTTCAACAGAGGATCAATGTTGGAAACTCAGAGGGTGGTTAGTACTTAATGAGGTAAAGACAGGGAGATGAAGAGCTTGATCAATGCCGGAAGAATCCCATAGATCAACGGAAAAGTAGAGTTGATGATTAAAGAATGTTACATGTGTAGCCATGAAATATTTGTTTAGGCTAGGAGAGTAACACTTGTAAGGCAATGAACAAACACACTGAGCCAATTGGATATAGAGGAAGGTGATATGGGCTTTGATTTGGAAGCAAAACTTAATGGAGTCTGATTTTGTAAGATTGGTGATGGCATGCCATTGATTAGATAGCATAGCATGCGGTCATAATAGTATAAGCCCAAAAATTTAATGGGAGTTTAGCATGCAAAAGTAAGGTGCGGATTGTTTAAATAAAATGGCAATTTTTCTTTCGGCAACACCATTTTGTTGTAGGGTTATAGGACATGAAGATTCATGTAACATGCCTTGGGAAGCCATAAACTCTTTGAAGGGTGTGGAGAAATATTCAAGGGCATTGGCACTTCTCAAGGTTCGAATGGTTACACCAAATTGGGTTTTTATTTCAGCACAAAATTATCTGAAAATTGTAAATAATTCAAGATGTTTCATTAAGAATATCCAAGTAGAATGAGTATAATCGTCAATAAAAGTGTAACAAAATAATGGAAACCAAAAGTTGAATGTACTCTACTAGGAACTCATACATCAGTGTGAACAAGTGAATAAGGAGAATCAACTCTATCATAGACTCGTTTAGGAATATCACCGTGAGTGTGTTTCCCTAAACAACACAACTCGCTCTAAAGACCATAATGATGATAAACTTGGCACGATTTTCTTTATCTTGGAGAGAGAAGGGCGGCCATATGGGTGATGGTAAGAGTGCACGGAGTGGGAGGGGGTTGGGGTGTGTGGTGGGGTGACCACTTGGGTGGTGATGTGGTGCCACACCATGAAGGTGTGGTGGTAGGGTGTATGTGGTAACTACCACATACTAAAAAGCAGTGTGGTTGATTAATGGTGGGCCTAAATCAGTTTATCACTTTTTTCTTTTTTAATTTTTGATTGATTAGTGAGTATGTAAGTGGGTCCCAGAATTTGATGTGGTGAAGAGTGACCATTACGAAACTGAGTGGTGGACGGAGTGGTATTAATAAAAAGCTAATGTGGTGGGTGTGATGGAGTGTTACCACTCCTTGCACTCTAATAGTGTGGAGACACTGCACTGGCTGCAATGGACGGGCAAGATCCCCCTTCGCCAATAATCTGTTCTGAGCTCAGGTCGTGTAAGAAAACAGAATCAGGTGTAAAGGTTATCGAACAAGAGTGAGTTTTAGTGACATGACTGATGGATAGCAGATTAAAAGGGTTTTTAGGAACATATGAAACAGAATCCAAGGACAACGATGAACAAGAGTGAGTTTAGACTGGCTTTTAGGCACATACCGAACAAGAGTGAGTTTTAGACTGGCCTTGGGCAACAAAGGCCGAGTGATTACCAGAATGACTTGTGGCAGTAGGGATGGGTTGCTGTGCTGCTTGATACTTCAGAAAGGCATCATACTCGATTGCAGACATATGTATTATCTGTATTGCTGAATCCATTGGACTAGAACCAGTTCCAAAGGCATGAACAGACCCAGAAGACTGCTGAGTGGAGTGAGAGGGTGGAGTTCTACCGTGTTTCCTCCAACACGTATCTACAATGTGCCCAAGCCTCCAACAAAACTCACAGCAAGGTTGATTTTAAACACCTCCCTTGGCATGAGCACCTAGAATAATAAATGACTATGTTCCAATTTGAGGATTTATACCATCACCCATATTTTCACACAACTGCTTATCGGAGGAGAGAATCAGAAACTTATGATGAAAGGAGACGGCAAAAAGTTATTCACCGAATGCTCTGTAAAAAAAAGATGTCGCTGGTGTGTGTTGACAGATGATAAACTTGCAGATGCAAATCACAGTTGATAAACTTGCGATAACCAGATTACTTCAACAGTGAGAAATCAGAATTCAGCATTCAGCAATCAAGGATCAAGAATGGTCAATTGAGCAATTGAGGTCAAACAACAATCAAGCAGCAATTGAGAATCAAGAATCGATAATTGAGATTTTGATCAAACAGCAATCGAGAAATTAGAATTGATAATTGATTCAATTGAACAATCAGCAGCGGAGATGCTAGCAGGGGACCAGAATGGACAAAATCTTCAATTGAGGTCACTAGGGTTGAAGACGATCAGGCAGATATAACGAACCTTCAATCAAAATCTTCAATCGAAACTAGAATCACCAATCAATCTGACGGAAATCAATCGACTGAAATTACGGAAAATCGGCAATCGACAATCGACAGAGAGCATTCAATCGTAATCAGAGTGCAAGTAATCAATCAATTGAACCTTACTATGATATCACCAATCAACTGTAGTCTCGATAATGGCAGCAATTGGATGAAACTTGCTGCCGAGTAAAAGCAATTGACTGAAATGCAATATGGCAGCGGATGAATAGGACCAACCAGAGATGGCCGCAGTGATGGTTGTCGGATGAGATACACGACCAACTGGTGATGGCTGCAGGAGGTGTAACTGACTGCAGTGGCTAGGTTTGAATCCCTAGCTCTGATACCATACCATGATAAACATGATATTGGATATTGGATATTGGAGAATGTGAATATTTTCATTAACTTTGAAAAGAAACGATGTACAAACATATATATGAGAGAGCTATAGATGGGAATAGCTAATTCTATATATATATAGGGGAGGGTTCATTTGAGAACCATTATTATTATGAGAACCGCGAGAACCAATCTTA
>JAUEJL010104567.1:0-12973 GCA_032274825.1 Drosophyllum lusitanicum | reverse complement strand
ACTTAGCTTTGTGCTAATCCCCCACCTCTCACTACTTTTACAGGTGGCTGGTAAGTTCTGCGGTTCAGTTGTGAGGGCGTGTAGCTTGGGGAATAATTGACGGGCACTCTGATTTAAATTGTGACGAGCCGTGGTTTTTGTAATACTTGTATTTTGATTTAAGTGATGACATGGAAAACGGTTTTATATAATCCATTGTTAATAATGTATATATTTGTTCGCTTCCGCTGTGTTTTTAAGAGAAAATTTTTGGGTTGAAAATACGGTGTTACAGACGGTAAACAAGAAGTGTGCACTTCCCAAAGTACTCTTTCTATCTATCATGCACCCGGCATAATGGGAGTCTGAATAAGCAAGTAATTCGAATGAAGAGTCACGGGGATACCACAAACTGAGGTCTGGTGTTCCTTTCAGGTATTTAATGATTCTTTTGGCAGCAAGGATATGTGATTCCTTTGGATTCTCTTTGAATCGGGCACACAGACAAGTAGAGAACATTATATCCGGCCTACTTGCAGTCAGTACAATAGAGATCCAATCATTCCCCTTTAAGTTTTTAAGTCAACTGCCTTTCCGTTAAGATCAACAGACAACTTTGTTTTGGAAGACATGGGGGTTGGCATGGACAAGCAGTTGGACATTTCATATTTTCGTAATAAATCATTGATGTATTTACATTGGTTTATGATAATGCCGTTTGAAATTTGTTTTACTTGCAATCCAAGGAAGAAATTCATCTCCTCCATCATGCTCATTTCAAATAATTTCGCCATGCTTTTGAAAAACTCAAAACTGTACGACGGGTTTGTAAAGTCGAAGATAATATCGTCTACATAGATATGGACTAATAGATAGTCATCTCTTATTTTCTTGGTGAACAAGGTGGTGTCAATATTTCCTTTGGAGTACCCTTCTTGGACCCAATTAGCCTACAGGACATCATACCATGCTCGAGGAGCTTGTTTGAGTCCGTACAAGGCTTTGTCGAGTATGTAAACATCATTTGGCCTTTTAGTGTCAACAAATCCCTCTGGTTGGGATACATACACTTCTTCCTTTAGAATCCCATTTAAGAAGGCCGTCTTGACATCTATTTGATAAACTTTGAAATTCTTGAAGGCGGCAGAGGCTAAGAATACCTGAATAGCCTCTATACGAGCAGCAGGTGTGAAGGTTTCAATCGTAGTCAATTCCCTCCTGTTGGTTGTATCCTTAGCTACCAAAAAAACTTTGTTGCAAATAATTACCCACATGAATCTTTCTTGTTCTTGAAGATCCATTTGGTACCCACAATAGATTTGCTAGGGGGTCGGGGTACAAGTCTCCATACTTTGAGCCTTTCAAACTGGTGTAGTTCATATTGCATTGTAATGATCAAGTTGGCATCTTGTAAGGCATCTGCGGTGTGGGTTGGTTCAAACATACTGATGAAGCTTGTGAATTGACATTCATTGTTTATGGTAGATCTAGTTTGTACGCCAGTGTCACAGTCGTCAATTATTTGAGTCTCGGGGTGAGCACTTATCCATTTTGGTTCATAGGGGGAAGGATCGTTGTTTTTTTGAGGAAAAATTTCATCCAAACGTTGTTGTTTGGATCCATCCTCTTCTTGTATTTCAGATTCTGGATCAGAGTGAGGAGCCGGTTCATAATGTACTTCATTGTCTTGTCCATCCTCTAGGCTGATAGGTGAATTGGATGTTGTAAATGTCTCACCATTCGATTGTAATGGATTCGATACAGAGTTGAATGGTTGGGATGTAGACATAGTAGCCGGCCGCTGTGAGATTTCAAGAGATACTTGAGTTACAGCTTCCAACCTGTCAAGAGATGAGAGATTATATCCAGAATCATCATCTAAGAAATCAAATACATATTTCAAGTTAGGTGACTCTTTTGAAATTGATGTGTTTGATTCTTTTCTTTGAAGACCCGGTTCCGAACGGAAATGTCCAGAAACGATTGCCGGTGACTCTGATGATAAAGATGTAGTTATTAGTGTCTCATAAAAAGTCACATTTATACTTTCAACAACAGTTCGTTTATTCAACACACGAAAATCTTTGGACTCATGTGAATAACTAAGGAAAATTCCCTCATCAGCTTTAGAGTCAAATTTTCCGAGGTTAGACGTTTCATTTAAGAGAAAGCACCTATTACCAAACACATGAAAGTGTTTGATATTAGGAACAAATGCCATTAGCAAGTTCATATGGAGTTTTATTAAAGAAAAGGTGAAGAATAGGTCTGTTTTGCGTATAGCACGTTATGTTGACTGCTTCTGCCTAAAAGGAAGGTGGTAGATCAGCATATGACAACATGGTTGAGCCGCTTCAACCAGGGTTCAATTTCTTCGTTCTACAACACCATTCTATTTAGGTGTGTATGTAGCTGAAAACTGATGCATGATCCCCACAGAGTCAAGATAGGAATCCAAGACTTTGTTCTTGAATTCAGTGTCGTTGTAGGTGCGGATAGTTTCCACCTTCTTGTCTGATTGATTTTGCACTTGTTTGAGAAATGAAATTATAGTTGATGAGGCTTCGTCTTTCATTCTCAAACACTTGACCCAGGTATATCATGAATAGTCATCCATTATCACGAGGATATACCTATTCCCACTCTTTGACTGTACTCTCATCGGCCCACAGAGATCCATGTGTAATAACTGAGAGTGGAAATGTTGAGCTAGAAACTTGTTTGACTTTGTGAGAAGCCCTTTTCATTTTATTCCTATTATAGTGTTCACACAGGTGTTCTTTTTCAAACATAAGTTTAGGGATGCCACGGACTAAATCACGTCTGACTAGTTTATTGATGTTTTTGAAGTTGAGGTGTGATAGTTTTCTGTGCCACATCCATGTGAGCTCTGATGAGGCCATGGACAGTAAGAATACTAACTATTTGGTGTCCAAGTCGGTGTTAGAATTAAAAATAGAGAGAAAGACCTTGCCTATCCCTTTAGTATAAATAGGGATATGGCCTTTTGTAATTTTAAGCTTTTACAATACAATTTCTATTATTCAAAGCAAAGGTTCAAGGTGTAGTGTGTGTTTCTCTCCAATCTCATTCACAAACTCTTGATTTACGGGATTATCAATTGGTATTAGAGCCATACTGGATAAAAGTAGGCTCGTGATTATTGCCATGATCAATTGAAGGGTACAAATCGAAGGTATTACGGTTCGGAATTCGCAGATTACTGTTCAGAAATCGAAGATGGAGGTTTGATCGTTATTCTATTCGTAATTAATACTGTTTTATTCGGAATTCACTGCTTAATCGATTACAACTCAAAATGGATTGATTTGAAGTTGTTCTGGATTTGATTCTGGTCAGAATTTGAAGGTTTATACATGTTTGTTCATACATTTTACTCCTGAATTCTGTTTGATAATCGAGTGGAAGATGAAGTTTATTGGTTCTTGATCGGGTTCACTGTTCTACACATCAAAGGAGGTTAATCCAAGGCATTATTCAAGGAATTTAATTGATTTTCAAAAATTGATTGAAGAACAGTTGAAGATGACCAAGAAAAGTTGAGATTTGAAATTTTGATCGAAATTTTTGGAAAAATCGAAGAAAAAGGTGTTTGCAAGGCAACTTCGAGCTTATCAATTACAACAAATTCCTAAAATCACGGAAACCGTTCAAATTCAAGTGACTTCGAGTACAAATTTGGACTTCGAAAACATAGATAGAAGACTTCGAAAAATAAGGATGCTAAATTCCTTAGACATCGAGCGGAGTTTCTGAATCTAAAGAACACTTTGAAAACTAAGGGTGTTACATTCTTTACACTTCGAGCGTGATCCAAAGCTTCGAATTCGAAAACTTGCAACTTCGATGACAAAGCAGTTACAATTGACTTTTAGCGCGATAACAAATACTTCGAATTTGAAACCCAAGTTCGAAACCTTTAATCAACTTCGAATTCGAAAAACATACTTCGAAAACTACAATTTTTAACTCAGACTTCGCATTCGAAAGAAATCAATTTAAATTCAGACTTCAAATTCGAAACTCAGCCCAACTGATTTTGAATTCACAATTCAATTCGAAATCCACTTTGAAACAAAAACTCACTTCGAATACTTACGATCAACGTTACAATCCACTTCAAACAATTTCTCCAAACCAGTTTGTATTTAGACTTCGAACAATTTCAATCCTCTTTGAACAAAGTTTTTAACCAACTTCGAACACTTTCAACCTTTTGTTAAACACTTCGAATTACAACTTAGAACACAATCACAAACCTACTTTTCAAGTAAATGATAATTTCAAATAAAGTGTGAAAATGTCAAGTTCAATTGAGATACTTGCAATTGGTACTGATTCCAAGCCCTCTGTCCTTTTCCGCAATGATTACCTCGTATGGAAGGACAAGTTCATGTATTTCTTAAAACACAATGAAGTATACAGAGAGATGATGATAGACTGCATTCTTAACGGAGATAAAAAGTATTATCGAGTCATCAACGCACAACCTGACAACAATCCACCCATTCCAGGTGTTGCTAGAGAGAAGACACCTGATGAACTCACAGCAACGGAGAAAGAAAGGAAAAAGGAAGATAGATTGGCTAAGTATTACCTGAATTAGGGACTTTCTTCTGAAATGTACATGAACGTTGACAGTCTAGCCACTACAAAAGAAATCTGGTCAAGGTACTGAGCAGGGAGCACACATCAAGAGAACTCAGCTCGTTAACATGTTTCATGAATTCACTGTCAAGGATAATGAACCACTCATAGATACCTATAGTCATTTATGTAAAGTGCAAAATGAACTGTGCACGAACAAGGTAGAACCTACAGATCTTGACGACAACTGTCTTCCTGAGAGCTCTTGGTCCAGAATGGAATGAGCATGTCAAATTATACAAGCATATCAACAAATATTTGACAATTGTGATATTCACAACATATTTGAAGACTTGCAACAATACCAAGATGAAGTCTCTAAATCAATTCCCAAAATGTCTACTGATCCTCTGTCCTTAGTTACTACAGAACAAAGCTCCAGAGCTTAGAAGTTTAAACAAATTGCAATATCTAACTCAGATTTTGATGATTCAGATGAATCTGAGATGGAGCAGGTGATTAAAGCAATGTCCTTAATCACCAAGGCGTTCAAGAACCGTTACTCTAAAACCAACAATCGTCAACGCTACACATCTGGCAAACCAAGGTTCATCAAGGAAGAAAAGAAAGATGATAGGAAATGCTACAATTGTGGGGGCAATGGCCATTGAATAAAAGATTGCACAGAGAAAAAGAAGAAAGACGCTGAGTACTGCAAACAAAAGCTCAGATTGTCTAAAAAGAAAAGTGCTGGAAAGGCCATGATGGTTGAGGAAGATCAATTTCTGTCAGACACTAATGACAGTAATTTGGAAGAGGATGCTCAGGCACAATTTTGTTTGATGGAAAATATCGAAGATGAAGATGGTGAGTATTCTGAGAATGATGATGAACCAGAACCAACATTTGACAACTCAGATGCTGAAAATGAGTATGAAGATGATGAAGACCAAAAGGTACAATCTACTTCTTTTACAGGTGGAGGTTTGAGCATGGAACGTGTAAATCAAATCTAAAGAAAGATAAAAGGAAACAAATAATAAGAAGGCAAGAAATGGAAACTCAACAATTAATTGAACAAACACACAAAGAGTTATCCGATTTGAAATCCAAAATCACTGAAATGTTGGAATTAACTGCAAACATAAGTACCACAATTCATGACCTAAAAGTAGAAAAGATAAGTGCTGAAAATGACATAGAATTTATCAAGAAGGAAAGAGGTGAACTCTATTCGAAAATAAAAGAAATTGAAGATAAGTTGATAAAAAGAGGACAAAGTGAACAAACAATCTTCTTGAACAAATGCAAAGAACGCAAATTCAACAAGTGTACGTATGAGGGTCTTGGTTATGAAAACCCAAAGATCAGTGAGAAGGTGACAGCATAACAGCTATATGATTTCGACTTGATGAATGACGGCATAACAAAAAGAATGATCTTCATCGGTCAAGAGGAAGAAATGGTTGAAGAATAAAATAAAAGAAGTTTAAAATTAAAAGTTGAAATTCCTTTTGACTACCAAACCTTGAATGAATCTATTTCTACTGGGCCTCAAGAACCTAGTGAATCAGATATTTCATTGTTGGCATACTTTGAAGAAGAGTTGAATAAGTCTGAAGTGGTTAGAGTAACGAGAGTGTATATTCCTCATATGGTATTACAGAAACGTCTCGAATCACTCGAGGCTTATTATTTTGAAACCATTGTAATAAGTCATTTGAATAATATAATGACTAAATCTGAAAAATGTACTTCATGTCACTATCATAAGGAAACTTTAACACAATCTTGAATAACTACTTCTGATTCGAAACCTACAAGTAAAGCTTCCACTTTGGAGAAAGGAAAAATGAAGATGGAAGAAGAAGCTCCTCGTTAACATTTTCAAGTACCTCATCCTCATGATCAGCCGGCAACAAGCAGACAACCAAATGCTATTTCCAAATCACATCTCAAATTTGCTAACAAATCAGAATCTGTTCTAACGAACAAACAAAAACCATTTGTCAATTCTGTCAAACACAATCATCACAAAAACTCATCTAATAAATTTTTTCGTGTTTCAGATATAAAGATGGCTAAGAGCAAAATGACACAGTGTAAAAGGGAGCAATTCTGGAGAAAGGTTGCACCTAGGTCTGGTAGGATGTGTACTAACTTTACACAAAATGTCATCTGATAACTGCTTTTTTGAATAATTGTAATCTTGTTGAGAATGAAATGGAAAACTTGGCTTCAACGTCTTTTTGTGAGTAATGGCTGCTTGCATGGTCACTGTGAATTTAACTGTTCATACCACAAATTGAAAAAATCATTTTGAATTAAACCATGTGAGAATTGGAGAGGTCCATACGAAAATCAATGTCATGTCACATGATCAATCGCTAGAATTTCTCACAGTACGAGAACTGAAAGCGTACAAGCGTGGAGGATACAAAGAATTTCTCAATATTTGGTTTTCTACCGAAGATCGAAAATCGAAATCAAATTCTTCACGAAAATCAAGAACACAATCATTTGGCTTCAATAAAAATCAAAATACTTCACTTCCCAAATCAAAACCAATACCAAATCAGACAAATGTCAAACAAGTAACAAATCAGACAAAAACCAAACAAATGTCAAATCTGACAAAATCCAAACCAATTCCATGACAAAACAAACAAACCCATGGAAATTCGTTTCAAACTTGGAAATCCAAATCACAGATTCAACGTCAAACAAATTCATTCCAAAAGTGGAAACCAAAGTCAAAGATAAACATTCCACCTACAGCGAGGGAATCTGTTAAAATTCCTCTTCAAATTGTCAGAAAAATTGTTCCTGGTCCATATTGGATTAAAAATTCAAGGTTCAATACTGAGGAACAAAAGAAAAAATGGATCTCGACAAAGAACATTAACTGTGTTGTAAAAGAGGTTAATGATTTGGGTTGTGCTAACATGCAAGGGACCCATTGTAAAATGGGGTCTTAAATCTTTGTTTTCTATGTGCAGGAACCTAATCTCTGGTACATGGACTCCGAATGTACCAACATATGACTGGCAACAAAAGTCTACTCCAAAACTTCGTTTCTAAATACTCCGGGAATGTTCGTTTTGGGAATAACAATGTTACACCAATACTTGGGTACAGAGACATCGTTAGGAAGATATAAAAATAAAGAAGGTTTCTTTTGTTCAGCATTGGGCAATTCTGCGATAAAGATCCGGAGGTTACATTTAAGAAAAGATGTTCTTCTGTCTGGTACTCGAAAGTCCAATCTCTACTCAATTGACTTGAACAACTATGATGCAAAAACCTCAGTGTGCTTACTTAGCAAAGCCTCATCAGACCTAACATGGCAATGGTACAGGAAGCTCTTTCACCTGAAACTTAACAATATTAACAAGCTTGTGACTTGAGATCTGGTGAGAGGTCTGCCAAAGTTAAAATTCAGCAAAGAACATCTGTGTGCAGATTGTGAAAAAGGAAAAATGAAGAGGGCTTCGCACAAGACAAAACAGATTTCAAGCACAAAGAAGCCAATGGAACTTCTACACATGGATCTATGTGGTTCGATAAGAGTTTAGACACGCGGTGGGAAAAAGTACATGTTGGTGATCGTCGATGATTATTCAAGATATACTTGGGTCAAGTTTCTGAGGTCCATGGATGAAGCTACACAGATAATCATTTCCTTCATCAAACAACAGCAGAAGAGATATGAGCAAAGTGTGTGTGCCAATAGAACTGATAACGGTACTGAATTCAAGAACAAGACTCTATCTGCATACCTTGACCTGGTGGGGATCACACACCAATTCTTTGTAGCATACACTCCACAAAAAAATGGGGTGGTAGAACAACGCAACCGAACTCTGGTTGAGGCTGCTCGTACTATATTATCGTATTCTAGTCTCCCGCCTTCCTACTGGGCTGAAGCAGTCAGCACGTCATATTATACACAAAATCGTCCATTCATCCATAAACGCTTTAATAAAACTCCTTATGTATTGCCAATGGCATCGTGCCTAATATCAAATATTTTCACATATTTGGTAATAGGTGCTTTGTATTTAATGAAAAGGATAACCTAGGAAAATTCGAGGCTAAGGCTGATGAAGCAATTTTCCTTGGTTATTCTCAAGAATCTAAAGCCTTTCGAGTTTTAAAGAAAATAACGAATTGTGTAATGGAAAGTATCAATGTAACATTTGACGACATGTTAGATGTTACATCTTTTAAAACAAAAGAAGATGAAGTTGCTTCTAGACAAGTCAGTTCAGGACCAGTTCCTCAAAAAAAGAAACAAATAACAATCCTAATCTCACTAAATATGATTTAGATTTCTTATTTGATTTCTTCTAGTCTAAATCTAATGTTCTTAATTCTGGTGATAGGAATGATGCAGTTACTTCTTCTACAACTGCAACGGAGGTTGACAACTCTACGTCATATCCTACCTTGGATACTCCGTCTACATGGAATGTCAATCTAGCAAATGTTCCTCATGATACGGAATATGAGGGTACACCTATCTTTGATTCAGATAAACAGGAAATAGTGGAAGATTCAAATCTAGCTAACAGCTTCACTGAATTCTTTCCTCTAATAAATAAACCCGAAGAGATTAGATGGACACGATGTCACCCCGAATCACAAATCATAGGAGACATTAATTCTGGAGTAAGGACTCGTTCAGCAATGGCAAATGAGTGCCTTCATTCAAGTTTTCTGAGTATGATTGAACCCACAAAAGTCTCAGATGCTTTACAAGATGTTGATTGGGTCATTGCTAAGACGAGCTCAATCAGTGTGAAGGATTACAAGTTTGGAGACTTGTACCATTACCTGAAGGTAAATCCGTTGTTGGTACCAAGTGTATATTTAAGAACAAACGAGATTCCGATGGAGTAGTAGTGAGGAACAAAGCTAGGTTGGTTGCAAAAGGATACAACCAACAGAAGGGAATTGATTATGACGAAATGTTTGCTCCTGTAGCTAGGATAGAGGCCATAAGATTATTTCTAGCCTATGCTGCCTATAAGAGCTTTAAGGTTTTTTAGATGGATGTGAAGACAGCCTTTCTCAATGGTATTGTTAAAGAGGAAGTATATGTGTCTCAACCAGAAGGCTTCATCAATCCCAACTTACCGAGTCATGTCTATATTCTTCACAAATTATTATACGGACTGAAACAAGCCACGAGAGCTGGGTATGATGTTTTGTCTCAATATCTTCTCAGTGAGGGATACATCAAAGGAAAAACCGACACCACTCTGTTTACAAAAGCCAAAGGAAAATACTACATTCTAGTACAGATTTATGTGGACGATATAATTTTTGGTTCTATAAACTTTAAGTATAGTGATGAGTTTGCACTCACAATGGAAAATCGTTTTCAATCGAGTATGATGGGAGAGATGAATTTCTTTTTCGGATTACAAGTGAAACAACTGAGTCATGGAATTTTCATTAATCAATCCAAGTACATTAAAGACTTGGTGAATAAATATGACATGCTCAGCTGTTCATCACTATCAACCCCAATGGCTTCTAAAACAAAACTGTTTGCTGATCTAGATGGAAAAGCAACAGATTTAAAATCATACAAGGGTATGATAGGCTCATTACTATATCTGATGGCAAGTAGGCCACACATTATGTTTTCTACATGTCTTTGTGCTAGATTTCAGGTGAATCCAAAGGAATCACATCTTCTGGCAGTCAAAAGAATTTTTAGGTATCTCAAGGGTACACCTGATCTAGGTATGTGGTATCAAGATATTCTAGTCTACAATTATATGCCTACTTACATGCAGATTATGTGGGTTGCATGATTGACAGAAAGAGTACACGTATTGCACACATTCTAGGTGATAGATTATTTTGCTGGGCCTCCAAGAAGCAAAACTGTGTATCAACTTCAACTGCTGAGGCTGAATATGTTGCTACTGCAATGTGCTACTCTCAGAGTTTGAGGATCAAGACATAGTTATCAGACCTTGTGTGACTCACAGTGTGCCATTGCTATCTCATGCAATCCAGTTCACCACTCCAAAACCAAGCATATTGATATTCTGTATCGTTTTATTAAGGACAATATGGAAAAAGGCTTAATTGAATTATAGTATGTTAAGACTGAAAATCAACTGGCTGACATATTCATTAAACCATTAGACGATACTCATTTTAATGAGTTAGTGTCTAAGTTAGGTATGTTGAATTATAAAATCTAACATCCTGTTATTCAATTTCTATTTTTCTTGTTCTTATTTTTTATTTGAATGGATATTACACTTCGTTTGTTCATCATGCAGAAACACAAAGCAGAATTCGAAATCTGATATTCCAAGAATGCTTCGAGCATCTAATTTTCTTTCATGATTGGCTTCGAACTCGAAGTCTGATAATCCATTTAGACTTCGAGCACCAAACAACTCTTCGAAATTGAAGGGAAGTGTTGTCTATACACTTCGAGCGCCTATGTTAATTAGTCTCACTTTGCATTCGAAGTCTTTACACTTCGAATTCGAAACAGTGCATCATACGTGCACTTCTAGCGCTGGATTCATTCGAAGCTAGTAGACTTCGAGCGTCGGATTCTTCACATTCCTTTACACTTCGAGCGCTTGTTTCTTTGATCTGTAAATAGTTCCTTCAAATGGATCTTCTTCTTCACGTGATCATAAGTCCTTTGAATTCGAAAAAGCTGAGTGTGTAATGGTTACTAATTTTACGAAAGATTGAACAACTTGTGCCAAAATTTTCAACTTACGTGTTTTGGTTATTCTAAATCAAAAGGTATACTTAAAATGTGTGTATACATCATGATTGTGGATAAGTTGGACGTTAAATGCAAATTTTTATAGAAACCCGAGAGAGCAATGTGGGAACTTCAAATGCTTTGTTCAACACCAAAATGAAGTTGCTAACATATACAACACTTGCGATGGACCGTAGAGACACTTGAAGAACATAAATAAACAACAAAATTTCCAAAAATAAAAAATGTGTTCTTCGGGTGTTTAAAGATTGGTGTTTGATTTAAAAAACGCTCAAAATCATCATGTTAAGAATCGAATTGGAAAAATTATAGTGTTAGAAATGTGTTTAGATTCATTAATACATTGAGAAACATGTGTCAAAACATATTTTTGTTAACATTAAATACCACTTTGTCATTAGGGATTTCAGGTGTTTAAGGAATTTTTAGAAATTTTTCAAATTTTTTCAAAGAGTCAATTAATGTCAAATTCTAATTAAAAGGTCGAGTTTAATAAAATTTGGACTAATTTTGAAGTTTGTCTCTTGTCGGGGATATTCGTTGATTGTTACCTGTTTGCACTGTTGTTTATTGTTTCAACAGGATAATGGCTAATAGGGAAGATGATGCCGTCTCATATCGTTCCTCGATGGCTATCCTAACCCATAACCCAGAAGACCAACTGAGAAATTCCTTTCTGTGGTCAGCCACAATAACAACCACTTCATCAACTTCACCATTTTCAAAAATCCCAACTTTCCAATCATTTCTAAGATCCTGAAAATTCATCCCCCCAACCACGCCCTCACATATGATCCATCCACTTCTAGAACACATGTTCGAGAGCTCTATGTGCAACAGTTCTGGCACATAGCCCACATCTATACAAATCCTACCTCTGGCCGTGTTTTTGTGCGGGTAGATGTTGATCATTTTACAGTCAATGTAACAACAAGCAGACTGAGGGAAATTCTGAGGCTGCCCACTTCTGACAGCAGGCCTCCTTTTACTTATTTCCAGGAAATCCCGGACAAATCAACTGCCCTGGAGGGTATTCGGGCAATAGGCTACAATGGTGATTTGCTGATGCAATCACATTTCAAAAGAGCCAATCTTCACCCTCTGTACTATTACTTCATGACAATCCATCATAGGTGTCTCACACCGAAGCATACGGGCTAAGAATATCCAAACTCCAACCAGATCAAACTTCTATATGCAGCTGCTAATCATCTTCATGTAGATTATTCAAGCTTATTCTTTTATGACTTGGTCCAATCTGTGGAGGGCAAGGCTACTCATCTTAAATGTGTCAAAGGCAGATTCTTGCCCATGATAATCAAATTTGCCATGGATCGGAATGAGGAGATTCCCCGGAGGGCTACACACAGCTCCATCAAGCCTAAGCAATTCTTATATGTTAAATCCTTGACAGGTGATCACCTGGTATAACTGTAACCTTTTCCTATATCTTTGTTGGATCTTTGTGAATAAAATCTGGTGCTTGTGAGCTATAAGACGAGTGTAGGTTTATGTTGGGGAGATAATCACTTCACCATTATAATCAACTCTGTCTATCTTAAAACATAGAATTTGATGATAACCAAACCCTACTTTCAGTATGACTTAGAAAGT
>JAUEJL010104556.1:0-12973 GCA_032274825.1 Drosophyllum lusitanicum | reverse complement strand
TAGCCACACATAACTAGAGTGAAATAGAAGAGATTAATTGTACCAAACATCAAGATTTATGAATTAGAAGGAAGAAAGCTTGAAGAATCCTTGAAAAAGCCCTAAAAATCGCCTCCCTTGAGCTCCAAATCGTGACCCCCTGTTTCTGCCTCCAAAACTGCTGTGTTTCAGCCCTAGATACCCTTTAAAATGGCAGATTCACCTTAAAAAGTTAATTTTGCCCTCGCAGGCCCGCTACGCGGGCCGCGTTACGGGCTGGAATTTTTCCTTGGCTTTTTCTGGCCCAGACAGTTAAGCCCAGCTTGCATTCTTTTGAGCCCAGCTTGTATTCTTCATTTCTTTGGTCCAAATTAGTGAGTCCATTGCCTTTAGTCCATATCTCCAAGGTCCATTATGCTTCCAATTAATACCCAACAAATGTCCGCTCCGCCGTGGTCTTTTAAAGATCTGAAATTAAACACGAAGACTCGAGAGTACCCGAAATAGGCCAAAATAAATAAAATATGCAAATATGGAATATGAAACATATGCAAAACAACTAAAATGCTAAAATAAACTACTAAAAGAATTAAATAAAATGAACCTATCACTTATCATGCTATGCGTGTTAGTTTGTTAAAAGATGCAAAATGATCGGTGATGCTTATCGTTGATTCTTATAGAAAGTATTGGTCGGAAACGGGTTGCACCATTATGAGTGATGGATGGAGGGATACTAGACATAGACCACCTATCAATTTTCTAGTTTATTGTTCAAGAGGAATATCTTTTGTCAAATCTGTTGATGCATCTAATATCGAAAGTAATGCTGAAACATTGTGCAACTTGTTTTCAGAAATAGTTGGTCCTAAGAATGTTGTTCCCATGGTTACTAATAATGCTTCTAACTATAAGGTTGCTGGAAGATTGTTATGTGAGAGATATCCTTCTGTCTGTTGGTCTCCATGTGCTGCTGATTGTATAAATTTGATTATGATGGATATCGGAGAGTTTTCTCATGTTGATTGCTTAGTTACTCTTGCATCAAGGGTAACAATTTTTATTTATAATCACAAATGGCCTTTGAATTGGTTAAGAAAAATATCTGGATGGACATAAATCATTAATCCAGGTGTCACTCGTTTTGGTACCGCATTTATTGCTTTTAAGAGCTTGTATGACCATAAAAATGATCTACGAGTTATGGTCACCTCTACCGTTTTCAACAAAGTCATAAAATTGTCAAAAGCCATGGAGGTTAAGCTTATAATTTTAGATGAAATTTTTTGGAAGAGTTGTTTGATCACAGTGAATGTGATGGGTCCGTTGTTGAGAAACCTTCTTTAGGCTATGTATACAAGGGAATGTATCATGCGAAAAAGGGCATTAAAGAATTATTTCGCTACAAGAAAGACTTATATAAGTCGTATACTAGTATAATCAATGATCGGTGGGATAAGATGTTGAGAAAGAGTCTTCATGCTACAGCTTATTGGTTATATCCAATCTTTCAATATGATCAATTTTGTTTTTGCCAAAAGCGGGAAGTGTTTTCAGGGGTTCTTGATATGATCGAGCACAAGGCCACTAATGATGCTTTGAAGCTCACGATGCAACTCACTAAATATCGTGAGCGTCCAGATAGTTTTGGCCGACCACTTGCATTTGCTTCTCGAAATTGTACTCTTCCTCGTAAGTTTAACTATATATAATTTCATATTATTATATTAAAACTAATTTATAATGTTTTTTATTATACTTATTTTACTATCCAAAGTTGCTAACCATGTTTTAGATTAGTGGTGCAAACTTTTTGGTGGAGGTTGTCCGGAGCTACAAAGGTTTGCAAATAGAAATTTAAGTCAAACTGCATCTTCCTCTGGTTGTGAGCGTAATTAGATTGTTTTTGAAAGAATCAACACCAAATGGAGAAATCAACTGGAGCATAAAAGGCTAAATGATCTTGTATACGTTGATTACGTTCACTATAACTTTCGTCTACAAAATAGGTGTGATGTAGTTTTTTTGCTTAGAAGGACAAGTATTGTTTTAGTTTTATATTGAATTACATTTACAAACATATTAACATTTAAATAATTTAGGCTCACAGATCATAGAAGGTCTTATGATCTAGTTGACTATGAATGCGTTGATAAAACCAATTTTTGGGTGGTTGATGAAGAGGCTGAAGGAGAGCTTGATATGGACGAGTTAGAGGAAGAACCATGAAATAACAATAAGTCATCTACTTCTCAAATGCAAGGTTAATTAGTTTTTTCATGAACATGGTTATATGACATATTTTTGATATATTAATATACTATATTTTTGTTACATATTTTCTTATTTGATATTTTAGGAAATGAAAACAATGATGATGATAACGATGATACCATTCTTGAAGATCTTGATCTGAGTTCGTATCAAATAGCGTAAATATTGTTGAAGTTGAAAGTTTGAACTTACACGTTTGGATTAACCTGAATATTAGGATATATTTTTTGTATATGTATTTGCCATTGATTTATATTTGAATCAAGTGTTGATGTTTGGACTTTATTTGGACAGTTAATGTTCAACCTTTTGTTTTGATGTGTAATGTTTGAAAATTTTAATTAAAAATAATAATTGATTGGGTTTTAAATGTTGTTTTTAAGTATTTTAAATCTTAGAAGTGTTTCTAAATTTTTATACAATTTTTTGGTAATTTTTTAATTATTTATAAAGTTATCCGATTCTTTAAAATGGTCCGACTGGTTGACAGTGAACCGGTTGACCGTTACAGTTTTCAAAACCTTGCACCGTGCACGTGTGCATCTTGTACAGATATGCATATGCATATGTAGACGTAACACTGTATTTTTTTCCGGTACATGTATAGATTTCTGCACATATGCACGTACAACTAAATTTTTTTCCAGCAAATGTACACATTTGTGCGTATGTGCACATACACATGTACACTTTTACATGCATATATACAACTCAAAGTTGGTTATGTCAAACTTAACATTAGCAAGTACCCATTAATTATCATACTACATATTATTGTAACTTACATGTTAATAAACATCACAACAAAATCGCCTACTTGAATAATTACACTAAACACGAGAGAAACTAAACAGAAAATAACTATACAAATTTACGTTTATGTTTTTTCAAATATTATTATAAATTTTAAAATTTGGTGCTTGTAACTAAAAGTAGATTAATTAATTAAAAATGGTCTTTTTAGATTATTTTGGTTATTTTACTTACCAAAATGAAAACAATCCTACTCGTTGATCTCTAACAAAAATATAAATGATTGTGATTTATAAATAAAGAAGAAATTAAAAAAAAGTAATACAAAAAAAGTAATTCTTACTATCTATAAAAAAGAAATTAGAAATAAGGAAAAAAAGACGCAAGAAAAAAAGTTAATCACAAACTTTAAGAAAAAAAAAAATTCAACGGCACCAAAAAGTGTCGCACAACATTTGTGCCGCCGTAATTAAATTTATATTTACAATTTTTACCTTTTTAATCTAATTTAATTAATTAATACAAGATAATAATTGATTGGTCTATAACAGTTCTTACGATTCTTTTAATAAAAACAGTTTTCAAATAATCTTTTATATATATGATCTCTTTTCAAAATAGCTAGATTTCATATTGTAAAAGGGAAATTAGCTTGAAGGTTAAAGTTATAAAATTTATTACATATAATAAGAAAAGGTTGGAAAGTTAACTTAATGACCAATCTTTTTGGTCTCCAAGTCTCCAATGCAGAGACCATCATTTTCTAGTCAATAATATTTGTTATTTTATCATGCATCCGATATGGTGCAAATGTTTTCGATAGAAATTCTAGCGGTTTCATGACCTCTTATCTTGACTCCTGTCATTATCCACCACCACAACTGCCGCAACAAACATTGTACCATGGCTAGACACAAATCCACCACACAGGATCATAAAGTCTCATGCATCTTGTGATCTTGCACCCTTTGATCCTCCTAGCCAAGGACCAAAGGCCATGTACATATTGGTCAACAACCAAAAGATTCAAGGAGAACCAATAAAGAGTATGGGAGCAACAACAAACCATGAGCGAGTAGCATGGGTGTCAAAATCATAAAGAACAAGAAAAACACTGTCAATAACTACAAAAATGCAGAATAAGGAAGAGATTACAAATGCTATTAAGTCTTCATCTTTTCAATCACCCGTTATTTTAATTCTTATTTTTTTAATCGCTTTGTGTTTACCTTTATCAGTATACAATCTTCCTTTTCTATGTGTTTTCTCTTTCTTACTCCCCTTCCTTGAAGACATTGTTCACAAATTTGAACCTTATATGCCGAAAAATTATAGGGTGCAATTATGAAGGAGACATTTTCAATATTGGCCGGGTCTTTTAGAGAAAATGTAAATATTGTTAAGATCGGGTCATAATGTTCAAGTTTATCTAACAACTTTTAGTTTTGAGTATTTTACAAAAAAAACCATCAATTCTTTAGAACAATTGGTCAAAGTGTTGATAACATGTACTTTTTGTTAGCATAGATATGTCATTTTAGTTCTTATATTAGTTCTACTAGTTTAAATATCCATGTAAATACACGGATAGCTATAATTATTTATGCGAAAGTATTAAATTTATATTTACTTAGATAAAATATGATTGTGATATACGAACAAAAGAAGCGAGAAAACCCAAAAGAATTTTATATTAATTTCAATTGAGATAGAAAAGTAAATGATTACAACTTTAAAAAGGATATAAAATTTACTTACGATAAGATTTGTATTATACTATGTACAATAAACATAGACAAGGACAAAAACTTTGAATGTATAAAATAATTTATTATTGATGTAGCCTAAATAGTAAATTAAAATTTTGAATTAGAGAAATAGTTTAAGACAAATTAAACTGTGAAATCTTCTAGCCTAAAAAGCAAGGTCTAATGCAACGAGGAAATCTTGTTCAAAAAATGCAACATGGCCATTAAAGCTGAGCTTTGGGGAGAAGTAGGAGATAAAATAATATGTTTAGGTAGCGTTTATTGAAATCTTGAAAGAAATTTGAATGCAAATGAATTTGATTTGGAAAGTAATTCCTTCCTTCTGTGTTTGGCAAGAGAATGGGATTCAAAAGGGACAAAGACCGGAAAGCAAGGAGAAAAGCAACACCACCACCTCTGTTCACCACTGCCGCCCCAAACATCCTTTTCGCCACTCGCAACCACTGCCCCAACACCTCCACCACCTATGACGTGAAATCCACCGTTGTCGCCGGTCGTCAGGGCACCACCCGAAGCACTGATCGTCAAGACACCTCCGAAGTCCTAATTGTCGGGACACCTCCGAAGCCCTAATCGTCGGGACACCTCCGAAGCCCTAATCGTCGAGACACCTCCATCGTTGGTCGCTAGTCAAGACGAACAGAAGACGAAGCAGAAGAGTCGCAGGTCGATGGTCGGGACACCACCGAAGCCCTAATTGCTGGTCAGGACACCTCCGTCTCTGTCGTCGGTCACCTCCTGAGTTGCCATCGCCGGTCACCACTTGAGTCGCCATCGCCGGTAACCATATGGGTTGAGTTGTTGAGAGGCTTGGTGAGCAGATGGAATCTTCAATTCCATTGATGATGAGAAGGATTTTACTTTCCTTCATTTGAGATGAAGTTTTTCCATGCTAAATTCCAATTCCTTCCATTAAAAGTGAACCAAATATGAGAGTGTATGAGAATTGGATTTCCAATTCCTTAGAATTCCTAAAGAATCCTTTAAACCAAATAGCCCCTTAGGGCTTTTTGGGGTTGGGTTGGGGGAGGACAAGTGGACAACCTTAGTTAACTCCGCTAACTAAAGGATGAATGGTGAAACAAGTATATGTATAAATGATTAATCTTTATAAATAATTACGAGTATAATCTCATATTATAAAGAACTAAATCACTAATCTGGACAAACCTCAAGTAACAACGGTGTATTTGACTCTTATTAATATTACCAACGGTGCGAATCTATCTTCCTGACAACATAATAATTTCATTAGCAAGTTTTTCTATATTTAAAGAGGATGAGCCCGTAGGACCTGTGGCAATTTCCGCCATTTTCTTCCATTCCATAGCTTTCTTTCTCATTTTCTTACCCTCTGTTCCTTCCATTAACTCTGTTACAAGATGTTCCACTTCATCCCTCTTCACATTTCTCCCCATTTCCATGCCAACCTCCCATTTATTGCACATTTGATTACAATTAACCATCTGATCATGGGAAACTGGCCAACATATCATTGGCACCCCAGCCGACAAGCTCTCAATCACCGAACCCCAACCACCATGAGTCAAGAACCCACCAACCGAACGGTGGTTTAGAACCTCTTCTTGAGAACACCAGCTTGCAATAAAACCTCTCCTTTTAATCGCCTCCTCGAGTTCTTGTGGCAAAACCACCGGTTTCCCATCAACCAAATCATTCCGTATAATCCAGAGAAAATAATGGTTACTCTTAACAAGTCCCCAACCAAATTCTAGCAACTCTTGTAATGACATGACTGTCAGACTTCCAAAGTTGACATACACCACAGAGTTTGATTCCTTCGACTCTAGCCACTGGACACACTCGGTCTCTTCCTTCCGTAAACTATAACCTTTGTAATTTGAATTCTTTGTTTCTTTTTGTGTAATCTGATTCAGAAGTAACTGCTGAGGCCCGACCGTGTAGATCCCAGGAAACATAGATCTGAGCTCTTTAACTAGAGTAGCCTCTAATTCATCAAAAGTATGGATAATCATGTGCGAAACTTTATCAGCCGTCCTAGCTGCTTCGACAAATATATTTAGCGCAGGATCATCAGGTTTTGTGGCTAAGATAGGTTTAGGTAGATCCTTTAAACGGGTTCCTTCCATACCCGGAATCCAATCAATCACCTTATCAGTGTACCCATTTGTAAAATAACTTTCATCTACAAAATCAGTTAAACAATACAAGTTTATTTGAATCAAGTAAAAGTGCCAACTGAACTCTAAAATTCTTATACATACAAAAAGTTTTGGCAGCTAGCAGAGTGTCTAAATGATCTAACCTTTTAATGGGACAATTCCTTTTTCCATTAGAACTTTTGCCTGATAATACACCATAAACCCACAAGCAGCAAATGTCCAGTAAAGAATGAGTGGGACTCTAAGCTTCTCAGCCGCGTAAGGAATCTTGGCGAAATTCATAACACCATCAGAAATAACACAAGTAACTGGAGTTTCGAGTCGGGCTACAAGATCAAGGAAGGAATCCAAGAAATTGGTCTTAAGGTACATACAAACTTGATCCAAGTTTTGATGTGTTCCGTCGTTGCTGTCTGAAGTAGAAGGGAGACCGTCCGGAACTGTTTTGAATTGAAATCCAGGAACATCGTCGAGATTGCGAGAGCCAGCGGAGTTAAGAAGGAGGTTGTGGTTGGAGTGAGTGTTGACAAAGGTTATATGAAAGCCCTTGTGGTGAAGTAGCCTTGCTAGTTTGAGCATACACTTGATGTGGCTTTGTGCAGGAATTGGTATGAAAACCACGTGAGGTTTATACTCATCATTTTTGGGCAGTACTACTGCATCCATGTCGAAATTAAGTTGGAAGTGGAATGGTTATTCATTAAAGAACTGTTAGTGATTGTCGATATGTATATGTATATAAAATAATGTTTATATATAGGTCAATTAAAGAACTAATGATTGTCGATTTTTTCATTGTGGGTCCCTCAAACATTGAAACGAAGGGTAATCACTAATCACCGAGCATTTATGATAATTTATTGTTGGCAAAATTGACCCCTTATCTTTATTATATATAGACTTTATATATCTTTTGTTTAATTAACGATGTTGATGAGATGTTTTGTATGTGCCCAATTACGTGCTTTAGCCAATACAAGCCTACAAGGTATCACAGATAGTACCAATCATAATTGAGTCTACTAATTGACGATATTATCATCGAGAGAGAGAAAAAGCTAGTATTTTTTATTATTTTATACATTAATTCCTTATGATTTTTCTGGACGGTAGCAAAATTTTATTAATACGGCTATACAAGGAGCTAGCACGATACTAAAACTTAAGAACAAGTTACAAAAGAAATAATATAAAAGGAAATTATACCAAGTATGTCAAGATAATTTAGATTTTAAACTCCCTCTATGATAACACTAGACAATATTTGAAGATGAGATAATACTCTTCTTATTGAAGATGAGAAAATTATACCAAATATGTCAAGATAATTTAGATTTTAAACTCCCTCTATGATAACTGTCTCAGTGAACCATTTCATTTCTCAGCTTTTAGATTAGCCATATATAGCTATACATTATGGCTATGAAGATATCAAACTTTGTTCATTTGAATTTCAACTTTTCTCCCCAATTTAGAAGTGATTTCAACCGTTCTTTTTGGATGTCCAGTCTCCACTATTTACCTATTTTTATTAAGAAAAAGGACAAGTCATGAAAAAATGATCCGCTGTTTCAAACTCCAAAGAATAGAATGGACACATCTTTGGTTTGAAGATGATTCCTCTTTTTACCGGGTTGCTAAACATGGCCAATCTTCTATGTTGAGTCTTCCAAACCACAATATTGACTTATTGAGAACAATATGATCCAATTAGTCTTCAAACTTCGATTGGTTCCTTTTGATATTAATTAATGGTTTTTGGGAGTTAGGATTTATAAAGAGTAAAACGCATGAAAATACAATTAACTTTGTTTTAATTATCATAGTATACAACAAACTTTAAATTCTTTGAAAAAAAAAACCAACTTTTATAATCCTTTCATTGTATATAAACAGCTTTTTTCTATGTCTAATATTTAGCTACCATTGTATACAATGAACTTTTTCATAATTTTCATAATATACAACAACTTGCATACAATAGGAGAATTATAAAAGTTGATTGTATTGTTTTTAAAAAAATAAAGATGATTGTATACAATGATAACTAACACAAAATTCATTGTATTTTAATGCAATTTACCTATTTATAAAAGAAATGATTCATTTAAAGAATAAAACACTTATTGATATTCTTAATAATATTAAAAAATTTAATTTTTTCACATATTTTATATTGCATATAGAATAATATTAACTATTCACATATTGTTGTAATAGGCAGAGCATAGTTTTTCAAAAATAAAATTAATAAAAAAATTTATATGAGATCGGTAATGTCACAAAGAAAAGATAAATAGCTTGACTATTTTATGGATTGAAACATAGTGTATTATACCAAACCGATTTAAATAATTTAATAAAATGACTTTACATAAAAAACTAGAAAAGTAAATATATAAAAACAAAATACAATTACGTAAATTTATTAATTAAAAAGCCTCATTTTTAAGGTTTGCTTTTAGGCCTCCAAAAACCTTGAGATATCCATGGTTTTTTATATCCTAATTGGGTTAAAATTTTGAACAAACATGATCTATCATATTTTTTTACAAACATGAGAGTGGACCTTACAAAAGGACTCATACTTGACGTAAAATAAGTGATTCATTCTCATGTTTATGAAAAAACATGATAAGTCATGTTTAGAGGATCTTAGCACATCCTAATTAATTCAAGAATATACTTTAGTAGATTTGATTATAACCAATAAATGATATAAATACCATGATTATCAAAATATTTATGAGCCATTGATTAATACATATAACTCTGAATTTTAGGTTTTTTAATAGGGTAAAATGCATAAAAATACAAAAAACTTTACCAATATTGTCATTGTATGCAATTAACTTTATTTTGTACCGAAAAATACATATTACTTACAAATTTTATTCATTGTATACAATTGGTAACCTGATTACCTGTTACCGGTTACCGATTGTATACAATAAACCATGTTTGAAAGTTTTTTATATTTTTAGGTACCAAAGTTCTTTTATTTTTGTCAGAAATCCTTCGGAAAAACAGTTGGAAATATGTCAAAAATCTATCGCAAAATTCAATCGGAAGTCTGTCGTAAAAGTTTGACGGAAGTCCGTCGGAAAATAGGTTAGTCGGAAATCTGTCGTACAATTCCGTCGCAAATCTATCGCAAAAGCCCGTCGGAAATCCTTCGGAAATTAGGTCCGTCGGAAAAACCCGTCGGAAACGGATTAGCGAGGCCCCTTTTGCTGGTGATAATGTTCCGTCGGTAATCGGTCGGAAACACCGTTTTCCGACGGATTTCCGACGGATTCTGTCGTCGGAAAACGGCATATTTGTTGTAGTGTTTGGATCAATCTTCTGCTTGAATAAAAGCCGAGTTTCAATTAAAGATTTATATGTGATTTGGTGTTCATACATCAAGCTTTTGGCTAATTGTCGGGGTTTAAATTTCATATTGGAGTAAGCGAGCAACACTATCTTTTTCAAAAAGAAAATTGATCAATGTGATACTTGTTATTCAAAAAGCTAGGAAATCTATGTTCTTGACATCATGGTGATTTCATTAGCAAGTTTTTCTACATTTAAAGAAGACGAACCATTGGGACTTGTCGCTATATCCGCCATTTTCTTCCATTCCATAGCTTTCTTTCTCATTTTCTTACCTTCTGTTCCCTCCATTAACTCCTTTACAAGATGTTCCACTTCATCCCTCTTCACATTTCTCCCCATCTCCATGCCGACCTCCCATTCCATGCACAATTGTTTACAATTAACCATCTGATCATGGGAATCTGGACAACATACCATCGGCACTCCAGCCGACAAGCTCTCAATCACCGAACCCCAACCACCATGAGTCAAGAACCCACCAACCGAATGATGGTTTAGAACCTCTTCTTGAGAACACCAGCTTGCAATAAAACCTCTCCTTTTAATCGCCTCCTCGAGTTCTTGAGGTAAAACCACTGGCTTCCCATCAACCAAATCATTCCGTATAATCCAAAGAAAAAAATGGTTACTGTTAACAAGTCCCCAACCAAATTCCATCAAGTCTTGTAAAGACATTACTGTGTTACTTCCAAAATTGACATATAACACAGAGTTTGATTCCTTTGAGTCGAGCCACATGACACACTCAGGTTCTTCCTTCCATAAACTATAACCTTTGGAAATTGAATTTGTGGTTTCATTTTGTGTAATCTGATTCAGAAGTAACTGCTGAGGCCCAACGGTGTAGATCTTAGGAAAAATGGATCGAAGCTCTTTAACGAGTGTCGCTTCTAATTCATCAAAAGTATGTATAATCACGTGTGAGACTTCATCAGCAGCTCTAGCTGCTTCCACAAAGAAATTTAGTGCAGGATCATCTGGTTTTGTGGCTAAGAAATGTTTAGGTAGATCCCTCAAACGGATTCGTTCCATTCCCGGAATCCAATCTATCACCTTATCAGTGTACCCATTTGTCAAAAAACTTTCATCTACAAAAAGTAAACAACACAAGTTTATTTGAATTAATAAAAAGTGCCATGCTAATTAAGTTACTCCAAAATTAAAATTCTTCTAGCTGCAAGAAGTTTTGGTAACTGAGTGTAAAAAAGATCTAACCTTTTAGTGGGAGAAGTCCTTTGTCCATCAGAACTTTTGCCTGATAATACATCATAAACCCACAAGCAGCAAATGTCCAGTAAAGAATGAGTGGGACTTTAAGCTTCTCAGCAGCCAAAGGGATGTTGGTGAAATTCATCAAACCATCAGATATAATACAAGTGACTGGAGTTTCGAGGTGGGCAGCAAGATCAAGGAAGGAATCCAAGAAATTGTCCTTAAGATACAATGCTACTCGATCCAAGTTCCGATCGTTGCTGTCACAAGTAGAAGCGAGACCGTCTGGAACTGTTTTGAATTGAAAACCAGGAGCGTCATCGAGATTGCGAGAGCCAGTGGAGTTAAGGAGGAGGTTGTGGTTGGATTGAGTGTTGACAAAGGTTATGTGAAGGCCCTTGTGGTGAAGTAGCCTGGCTAGTTTGAGCATACATTTGATGTGGCTTTGTGCAGGAATTGGTATGAAAACCACATGAGGTTTATTATTATTCTGTGTGTTTTTGGGCACTGCTGCCATCTTGATCTGTGATTTTCTTGTAGAACAAACAAAAATGTTACGAATTTTCAATGTCGGTCCCCCCAATTATGAAAAAGAAATTGTAAATTGGTGATCACGGAACCTTGATGGTAATTATCTTGTTGCAAAAGTTGACCCGTTATCTTGTTGACTATAGGTTGACTATTAATGTTTCTTGAGACCAATAACCTTTTGCATTTGACTAATAGTGTGCCTCGGTCAAACATGTTGGAAATCACTGAATCCATATCAATCACAGATGAAATAATTAACTTTACTTTCTTAGAAAGAAAAACACTTTTTAGTGTCTTTATCGAATATTCAATCCGTTGAGTTGATTTTAGTTGAAAAAGAATAACATGATTATAAAATACTAATAGGCAATTGATAAAAATTTTAATTCAAATATATATCTCATAGTACTGTGTGGTGGCCTTCTTGACACCGTGTTCTGCGGCCTAACTAGTCCGTCATGCCGTGGTTTACTTCCATGCAATGTTTTAAAACACGGGTTGACCTGGCCGATTGAGCCGTGGTCAGTAAACTAGTCGGGAGGGTGGTTCAATAATGACCAGAATGATGACATTTTTTGAACCGTATCGAACCGTTTAACTAGTCCATTTCAACCTGTTATTGACCCAGGTTCTTGTTTTTTTAGTTTTTTATGTTGATTATGTGAATACGGTATAAGACTATAAGGCACTATGATATATTAACATAAAATGGATAAAACTCACAAAAGCTCTTTTTTAAAACAAATGAGTTTTATTAGAAAAACTCTTAAAAGCTCTAAATTAGAAAAACGTGTTTGTGTGTCTATAGTTTCTAAATTAGAAAAACGGCGGGGTAAAATAGTTTCATTTGTCGACTTGTCAATTCAACATGTTATTTGTGATGTTGTCGGAGAATATGGTGGTTGTGATCTTCGTACAAATATCAAGTTAACG
>JAUEJL010104545.1:0-12974 GCA_032274825.1 Drosophyllum lusitanicum | reverse complement strand
TTATCCAGTGGGATTACTTAGCCGTTTCATGCAGAAACCTCAAGAACGACACATGAAAGCAATTAGACAGATACTGCATTACATCAAAGGAACGAAGAACTATGGTATAACCTACAAACATGACGGAGGAAACAAGATACAAGGTTACAGTGACAACAGTTATGGCGTCAATACACAAGAAGGAAAAGGCACAACAAGAATAATCTTCTACTTCGGAAATTCATCTATTAGTTAGAACACTCAGAAGCAAGAAACAGTAGCATTATCCTCATGCGAATCAGAATTCATTGCAGCTACAACAATAGCAACACATGCACTTTGGTTAAAAAGATTACTTAGCAAGATTACAGAAGATGAAGAACAAAAGATCACGATCTACGTGGATAACAAGTCAGCAATCGCACTCATGAAAACTATGGTATTTCACGGATGAAGCAAGCACATTGATACTAAATATCATTTCATTCGAGACTGTGTCGAAACAAATGATATTGCAGTTGAATACGTCAGCGGAGATTTACAACGGGCTGACATACACACAAAACCATTGGCAAGAACAAGATTCTTCATCATGAGGCAACTACTTGGAGTTAGAGATCTACTTCAGGATGATCAAGATTAGGAGGGAGAATGTTACTTTTAATCTTGATACATTAAACATTAATATAAGTTATATTTGTATTTTAGTAGTAGAATATGTAATTGCTCAGCCCCACCACCGGTGACAACCGTCCGCCGCTGCCTGCCGGCGTCTGCCGCTAACCGCCGCCGTGTGTTGACGGAGAACCGCCGCAAAACCGCCGGAATAACCGTCATCCTCACCCCTATATATATGTAATAGCAGATAGGGATTTGTACACTGATATTAACAAAATAAAGCAAGAAATTTTTGAATCTTTTGTTGTTATTTTCATCTTAAAGCCAACATTTGGTATCAAAGCTTTGGTTGAGAACCAAAATTCATCATCTACCGGAAAATCTCGTAAGAGAACTCGCCGGAAAATCCAACATTTGGATACCCAGAGGCGGCTGTTGAGGGGAACTACCGCCATTCCGGCACCCTATCTGAGAAAGGGACACGTACCTCTTCGGAGGAACAAACCAGAGAAGAACAAACCATTCGGTGGTGAAAGATCGCCGCTCGAACAGAAGTCGAAAAAAGGTTTCGACCTAAAGAAAATAGAACGAAACAGTCGCACACCGCCACAAACAAGGGCTGCAAATCGATCGGAAAATCAAAGGAAGGCACCGGCCATTTTTCTTATCGTCGGAAGAACAAGTAGCGCCGCAAAGGGCTACCAATCTCTCGCTTGAAGAAACGGATGAGAAACCCTAATTTTCTCTTATCCCTCTCTTTTAACCTTCTAACTTTTTAACTTCCTTATTTTTATAAAAAAAACAAAAGTCATCCTTTTTCTTTAAAATTTTATTAAATATTAATTTTCAAAAAAGGTAGCTTACGTTTTTTATAAAAGGGACATTACATTTTTATTAAAAAAAACTTAATTAAAATTTCTTTTTAACCTCTAATTAAATTATTTTTTTGTGTCAAGAGGTTTTAGTTTTTTAACTTACAATTTTAAATTTTTATTTTTGATTAACTTTGACCAAATTTAAAAAAAAAACTTTAACTATGTCTGAAAGCGACGATAGTGAAAAAGGAAGAATGAATTTGGGTTTCTCAACTCATTTCAAATGCCTGATGTTAAAATCAACAAACTGCACAACTTGGACAATTCGGATGCAAGTTATATTGGAAGCAAATCAGTTATGGGAAGCAATTGAGTATGAATCAACAGGCGAAGTTGATGAAAATGCAGACAAGAATACAATTGTCTATATTTATCAAGCATTGCTAGAAGATCAGTTACTTCTTGTATCTAAATACAAGACAACAAAAGCAATTTGGGAAGCCTTAAGAACAAGACACATTGGTAAACACTAAAATCAGATTTTGAGTTGTTACAAATGAAAGAAAATGAATCGATAGATTCATTTACTACAAAATTGACTAGTATTATCAACAAAGTAGCAAGCTTGGGTTTAACATATGAAGATTCTACTCTTGTACGGAAATTACTAAATGCCGTACTAGATAGATTTCTTCAGATTGTTGCATTCATTAAATAATACTCAGATCTTAATATTATGTCTTTAGACGAAGCAGTTGGAAGACATTTGAAGAAATATTAAAAATCAAGAAAGGAAAACCGACAGACACTCAAGAAGGCTTGATATTCACACAACAAGAAGATCGAAGGCAATCTTTCAGAGGACGTGGACGTGGCAGAATTAACCACTCACAAAGACGAGGGGACAACAATTTCAGATCAGACTGGAAGTACAGTAAACCCTCACAAAACAGTTTCAAAAGGGAAACTAATCTGAGTTATTTAGCACGACTACAACACAAATAGGCAAGAGAACCTAATCGTATCGTAGTATAGTAAATAAGTATGGGTGTCGAACACAAGGGGAACGAGTATGATTTTAATATAACTCTACTAATTAAATATTAAACTAATTAAAGCTATAAAAGGGGAAATTTGGACCTTAGCCATCCTAATCAACTCAAACTATTAAGAAATCGCCAAAAACAACTCAAAGCAAGCAAAAAATAAGAAACTTTATCAGATCTAACTATCAGAACGAAGATTTCCCTCTCTAGATTCGATTTCACCTTTTCAAGTCAAATGATTTCAAATAAACATGTGCAATGGATATTTTATTATCACATACCGATTTTTAATGTGATTAGACTCTTGGTCAAATTATCTAACCCTATAATCATGCAATTACTAACCCTATGGTCAATGAGTCAATTTAAAGCATAATTAGGCATTTAGGTTCGAATCAAGAAAGACTTAACATTTTATGACTGTTTTGTTTAACAAATCATTCATTTACCATATAAAGGTCAACATATGTCAAACCACGCACGTTAAAGTTTCTATTTTTAGTAGTTTAACCCTAGAATTGGTCAATCACTAGTTTAAATTATCTATTGGTCATATATAATCAAGATAAAAGTTTTATAAACAGATTGGTCATCTAATTTATGAAAACTCAGTTTGTAAACTCTAAAAACAGATCCTAAAACATATGTGGATCTTTGGAAAAACAATACATGATGAATATGTAGTAAAAAGCATCCAAATTTAATGAATCATAAAACTTTAACAAGGTTCATCTCCTCTAGGGAGGAAAATAGAAAACTCCACCTATAATCATCATAATAAACATACTAGAATCATTCAAAAGCATAAAATATGGGTTAAGAACCAAAAACCGTGATAAAAGTAATGATTAAAGCCTTGAATCTTCACTCCTATGCCTTGATATTCAATTCCAAGCTTCTAATCTGCCTTGAGACGTTTTTAGAGGTATAATAAGGGTAGAAGTCGGGTTGTTACTTCCCCAATAGATCCAGGATGTTTTTTAAATAGATAAGATGAAACAGGGGCGTTGCATCGTGATCATGTAAGGGTCACGTCACGATCTGTGAAGTCCTCGCGTATCCAAACTCTTTTTTTTAATTTGAAATCTGGCGTAATCAGATAGCGTCGTGTCGCGATCTTGCACTTTCACGACTTAATCATAAAAGTGAAATTGTAGACCTTTAAGTCTAGTTTCCGTGACCTTTTGAATCACCTCAATCCGAATTCGTATGAGTGAAGTGAAGGTATGTCGGAGTAGACAACTTTTCTAATTTTTCAGTTTCTTCCGTTTTTGCTCAAAACTTTTCATGACCCGCATTTTTAACCTGTAATTCAATAAATGAAGATAATTAAGTATCTTTTACTTATTTACGAACAATAACAGGCTAAAATAAAACAAATACAACTTAAAATATATATCTAAATTTGGCGATATCAAAATACCTCACACTTGAACTTTGCTTGTCCCCAAGCAAATAACAACTCTATCAAGGCTAAAATCTTAAATAAATAAAATCATCCTTTGAAAAATTAAATATCACTTACGAGTGTCAAAAATATTGATTAGAAACAAGACATTAGTTATACTTAGAATTATGCACACACTCATGTACAATTCTCTTTAACTTTTCATCCTCCCAAATACTCTCTCTATTTATAAATAACCAACCCTTAATTTATGAAATACATTTATTTTGAATGTGGTTAATTTACCCTTTAAGCAATCCCCCGACCTCAAGACTTATTGCAGTTTTTTCAACTTAATTTCACATATGTTTTTCATCTTTTCAGTTTTTTTATAAGTCCATGACTTTTGATGAAACTCATGTAGCGAATATTCAACTCAACTGATCCCAAACCAGTTGGCTTTAGGTGATTAGGTATAGAACACCCCTCAGAGTTTACTAATTCGAGTTCTAAAAGCCACTTATTTACTTATATTTTTCTAGCTCTTTTATATATCTTTTCATTATTTGCAAATTGGCTTTTTCTTAACTTTTTTCTTTTTCTTTAGCATATGATTAAAAAAATTGAAAAATCCATACTTAGTATTTTTGTCAAGATTAGATTCAAAAATGGCTTAACCTTATAATTTATGTAATAATTCATAAATTAACAATTGGTTACTATAAATGGAAATTTCTAAGGAATGGCAAAAAGCCACAAGCACTATGTATAAAAACTAAATATAACTTCTGAACTTGTTTACAAATCAAGCATCCTGACACTTTTAACTAATATTTAATCTTTACTCGAATGATATTATAATTTAAAAATTATAGCCCAAATAAAATAATAATTTAACACGACACCAAAAACATGATGTGCGTATAGCGTATTAGTTTTAAATTTGTAAAATCCGAATTATTTAGCACGCCTACAACATAAATAGGCAAGAGGACCTAATCGTATCGTAGTATAGTTAAATAAGTATGGGTGTCGAACACTTGTGAAACGAGTATGATTTTGAATATAACTCTACTAATTAAATATTAAAGTAATTAAAAGCAGTAAAAGAGGGATTTTGGAACTTGCACTTTTACTCATATGTGGTGTAACAGCCGTAAACCCGGGCTAGTCGTTAGCGGGTTGACGGTGAGTGATTATATTTGTTTACTTGTTTATGTATTTAACTTTGTGATTAAAATAAATATTTTATATCGCATGAATTTATGAAATAAACGAATTCTTTTTTGAACAAGGGTTGTAGATAATACTTCGTAGCATGTTAACAAATAATGGATGACTGCTTAATTGATTAAATGTATATTAGAAAGTAGTATGACACACTAGTAATTTTAATTATCCTAAATGTTGCCACCTCATGTTTGGTTTAAATCATCAAATTGATATTTTTGTGTGTACGTGTACTATGTATGGATATACATGAGATTTCTTAAAACCACCTCCTCATTTAGATATATCTTTGAGTGTGTATGTGTGTTTTCCTATACTTGAAAAAAGCTCAAGATCATAACAAACTTGAATTTTAGAAGTTTGAATTGTGTGAAGTAATCTTGCAAACAAAGGTTTGTATATGTTTCTCAATGATTATAGTTATGATTCAATAAGTTTTGATATGTTTATATTGGGTTTATGATACTTGAAGCTTAGAACACCATTAATGGAAGTTTTGAAGTAAACTTGACAAATGGGTTTTGTTGTTTTGAAGGTTTTAATTGGATTTTGTATGTTCATGATGTTTGTTTATGTATTATTTGAAGTTTGTTTGTAATTTGGAAGTGTTTTCTTAGTGATTTGAAGATTTCCAGATTGTATGTATGTATGAGTTTTGCTGAAAGTAAGAACAGGAATAAGATGAAGTTAAATATTGGCCTGATCCGACTTTGGTCATCCGACTTTGTTGGTCCAACTTGGGCCATCCGACTTTGATTGGTACGACTTTGAAGTGATCCAAATTTGCATTTGGTGAGACTTTGCTTGTGGTCCGACTTAGCTCGCGTCGTCGCGACCGGTGGATTTTCAGTTTTGGACTTTGTTTGTTGTTCGATAGTATTGCACGCTATATGTTTGTTTCATATGTGATTATAACATGTTGTTTATGATCATTAGAGATATAAATATATGTGAATATATATTTATGAATCAGAGACTGATTTCGATGTTGTTGTGTTCTTAGGAACTGCGAAGACTCAGTGACATTAGATAACTGAGCAGGTGCAATTGAGAACAGAGGTGAGTGGATGTTAACTCACTGATGGTAAAGGTTATGATTGATGTGATGCATGTGATTGATGATTGATAGACTGTTTAGTCTGATGTTTGTTGTTAAATAATTGCTTGTGTGTTATTTAGCCGATACGTGCTCGTGGTATGATAACGAATATCGTGAATTGATGAAAGTCAACTATGCGTGTAGTTCGGCTGTGCTTGTTTGCTATTGGCTGAGCAGTTGTAGACCTTCTAATACATGTGTTGTAACGTAAGGGATTTAACTGTACCAAGTAGCAAAGGGCTATCGGTAAACCTTTGCCTTGGCCCGCAATTGGTTGAAAGATTCTGCGTCGAACCACCGGTCTTTCGGATTTATGTGATTCCATGCTTTTGTATTGATTATTGTTGTTTGCTGTTGTGGTTTAGCTTCTATTCACTTAGATTTGTGCTAATTCCCCAATGTTAACACGTTTTTGCAGGTTTGGTGAGTATAGCTGTTTAGCTATGGTTTTTTGTGAGAAGGGAAAAATTGACCAACACTCTGATATTTTATTTTGAATAGAGACAAGCCATGTTTTGTAAATTCTTTGTAACACAATGATACTGTATTTTGTAAACAGTGTAATTTATATTTGTGGGTTTATATATATTCTATTTTGATCAATGCTTCCGCAGCGGTTTAAAAAAATGGCTTAAGATTTTTGGTGTGACATGTGGATCTTTGGAAAATCAATACATGATGAATATATATAGCAAAAAGCATCCAAATTTTAATGAAATCATAAAATTTTAACAAGATTCATCTTCTCTAAGGAAAAAAAGAAAACTCAGCATATAATCATCATAATAAACATACTAGAACTATTCAAAAGCATAAAATATGGGTTAAGAACGAAAAACCGTGATAAAATAGTGATTAAAGCCTTAATTTTCACTCCTATGCCTTGATCTTCAATTCCAAGCTTCCAATCTGCCTTGAGACGTTTTTAGAGTTATAATGAAGGTATAAGTCGGGTTGTTACTTTCCCAACAGATCTGGGATATTGTTTTAATAGATAAGCTGAAACAGGGGCGTCGCGTCGCGATCTGTGAAGTCCTCGCGTAATCTAAACTCTTTTTTTTTTGAAATTTGAAATCTGATGTAATCAGATCGCGTCACGATCGCGTCGCGATCTTGAACTTTCACGACTTGATCATAAAAGTGAAATTGTAGCCCTCTGAGTCTTGTTTCCGTGGCTTTTTGAATCACCTCAATCCGAGTTCGTATGAGTGAGATATGATCAAAACAGTAGAAGTGTATCGGAGCGGACAACTTTTCCAATTTCTTCGGTTTCTTCGGTTTTTGCTCAAAACTTTTCGTAACCCGTATTACCCTATAATTTAATAAATGAAGATAATTAAGTATTTTTTACTTATTTACGAACAATAACAGACTAAAATAAAACATATATTACTTAAAATATATATCTAAATTTGACGATATCACATATGTTTTGGTTGGTTGCAACAAATTAGATAAAACATGGCGGGATCTTTTTGCTTGGTCGGGACTCTCTTTTGCAAATGGTGAAAATATGAGAGATTTAATTACAAACAAAACTAAGGGTTTGTTTATTTTTAAAATAAGGTCTTATTTTAAAGAAACGTCTGTGGGAGCGCAGACATTTCTAATAAGCTTGTTTGTTTAAAAAAACCGTTTGCGCGACCGCAGATGTTTCTAATAAGCTTATTTGCTTTTTGGCAGATATAAGACCTTATTTTGTTTTATTTTTGCTTATTTTGAGAAGCTAACAACTACATCTTTTTTCGCAGACCTTCTCAGAATCAAGACCTTCTAAACCACATTTTCTCCCAAAGACATAAAATAAAACATAAGATATTTATGTCTTTGAAAACAAACAACACCTAATTTCCTTATCATCTTCATAATTTAGTGTTTGGAAAGTAGCAGTAATTTTTATGGCCTATGTATTCTAAAAGTTAAAGGACGGGTTCTAAAGTTTTGTCAAAATCGACCAACTCATTTTTGGTCATTTGAATATCTATATACTTGATCTTTCATGTGAAATTATAAAATTTGTATAAACTTTCTTTTTGAAATATCACATGGTCATAATTTTAAATTTTCTTTATATATGTTTGTGACCAAACAATTCGTTAATTTATTCAAATGATAACTATTTTGGTAAATTTAATTATTTGGATTTATAAATATTGTAGCATATAAATCAAATTTTAAAATTCTTATCAACAAACATTAAAAGTGATGTTATTGTATCTGGGCATTGATGCACTAACATATCCATTCCAACAAATCGAAAGAAAACGATGATGGTGATGAGGATGAATCAAAATTCATTTTGAGAGAAATAAAAATATTTAGTGAAGATAATAAGCGGCATTTGGTTTGTGGATTTTTCTTTATGGGATTTGCATTATGTTAAAGGATTTGAATTTTGCAAGATTCTATCGTGTGTGGTGTTTGGTTAGTATAATTTGTCAAAATCTGATCGAGTTTCGGGTTAATCAGGATTCACATTTTGTAGGCATAAATCCTGATTAACCCGACTCTATAAATCTGAAACCTAATTGAACCAAACCCGACGTATGACCCAAAGCTTAATAGGGTCGGGTTTCGGGTGAAGTTTATTTTATTAAAACCCAACTAACTCGAGACCCGATTAACACCCCTATGGCCTATGTGGAACAGTGGATTAAATTTTAGTTTTAAATGTAAATAATAATAATAATTATTATTATTATAAAGTTTTTTATTTTGAATTATTTTTTTTTAAAAAGAATAAATATATAAACCGACACATCACCCAATCCGGTGTGAGATTGGCTTGTGACATGCTACAACAAGTTTGATACGTTCAAAGATAAGTTTTGAAAGTTCAGTACATTAAATGATAAGTTTGATAGTTTGATACATACAAAGTAAAACATGACAAGGTTGATACGTTTGGGTGAACTAAACTCTTTCTAAAATCCTTAACTCAAAGTTTTGCCGAATAATTCAAAGTCTCTGAATGAATTAGGCTCTGAATGTGACATGCTGTTTGATAAAAGTTTTGAATGAACAATCTAAATGATGCAAATTATTATTTTAACCTTAATAGTGATATATTATATTATATGATAAGATATGATTGTTTAACAACACAAAGTGTGAAAGGAGTCTTAGATTAAAATTACTTGGTGCTTAATGATTCAGAATGCATTTTAAGGTAGAATGAATCAGCAGCATTATGTTGAGTCATTCAGCACAATCTTCATTCAGAGCAGCAATCAAACACGCTAAATGTTGAATGGTTTCATTAAGCAGCAAATAAACAGTCCCTTAATAACAAAACTTTTCAATAATAAAATCTTTTTAAAAAATAAAGTTATATTAAATACAAATTAAAACTCATATATAAAGAAATTCTTTTCAAAACAACATTTTAAATATTTAATCATATAAAAATATTTTGATTTTAAGTTTAAAAAAGGTTCGTATAATGTAAAACTTGAAGTGTAATCCACTAATCCGACCTTAGAAACATTTTTGGATTTTTTCTAAATTGCTCGAATAACATTACACAAATACATATTATTTATAGAATAATGTTCAATATAGTCCATAATTAATTCATAGCCTTAAGGGACTAATTTTAGCCCTTGGATCAATGTCATCAATGGTCCAGATTAAATTTTAAAAATTTGGGCGGAGTGACATTTTTGTAATTTTTCGTAATTCACATGTGATTCTTTTACAACTCATATGTGATTGTATACTGAATCACATGTGATTGAATATTAAAATTTCAGGACTATGCTTTTTAAATAGACTTTATTGAACACAACTCATTATTTATAAACTATATAATTAATTACTTTTTTACTTACGTATGAATTTGTGATACAAGGTGTTCATTTTTAAGGTTGAGTGTCTAAATCCTACTATGTACATAGATATAATTATGACTGCATGTGTTTACTGTTAAAAAATATCTAAATTGCCTGTTATAAAAATATATTAAAAAAGTTAATTATATTCATGTTCTTAGGCCCCGTTTGGTTCACAGATTGTTTTGAAAGGAATTTGAATTTGACTAGGAATTGGAATTTGAATAAATTAGAATTTAAAGGAATTGGAATATGTCAAATACCTTGTTGTGTTTGGTTTGTTTAAACAAAGGAATTGGAATATATTGTATAAAAAGTTGTCATCATCAATGGAATTTGACATACATCGCCGGTGCAAACCAAAGTATGAAATCAAAGTAGAAATCAACCCAAAACCATGAAATAGAAGTAGAAATTAGGCAGGAAAATCTAATGAATTGATGATTTGTAAAAGAAATATAATTATGTTTTTTCGTATGATGATATCATGTTTCTTTCATCATGCTCTCAACCTCACGTCAATATTTTTACTGCTGGTCTGTCACCATGTATTTAAATTGTCATTTATTTCGTGTTTTATAATTATTTGATTCCTTTTTAATATTTTTTTTAAACAACTCAGATATCATACGTGTATCTAATCTAATACATTTTATGCTACTAAATAATACATTAAATATAATTAAAAGTAAAAAAAAATTATATAAGAACAAAGAAGTAGAATCTTGTTTGCTAATAAGAATAAACTATAAATGATTAAAATACCCCTCCTCTACTTGTTAAACTTAAACTTCAAAATCAAGGTGTATGATAAGTGGCTTGGGGATGGAATTCTAAAAGATACTTTTTCAAGAATTAAAAGAAAAAAAAAAAAAAGCTTCATTAGGGGAAATGGGTTAGGCAAGAATGGTTGGAAAGCATGTCTATGGAAGCTTAAGAGGGAGAGTGGTTCTCGCAATTTGATTGGAGCAATAGTTATGTAAAGTACGTTTTTTTTAGCGTGCAACAAGAAAATAAACATAATCTTAATTTAAATATAAATAAAAGACTAATTTTAGTCATATTTATTAGACAATCGTATCCGTTTCTTTTGATCAATTTAAATCTCAACCATTCATTAATATTGAAACTAAAATTTAATTTTGACTTTTTATAAGTCAAAGTTGTTTAATTATTTATATTTTAAATTTATTATACGTAATTTAAATCTAATTCTACCAAATTTACAATTCAAATTAATTATTTTCTTATTAATTATATTTTAATCTAATCTAATAATTTATTATGGTAAATTGTTTTCTGAAGTCATATGATTATATATATGAAATTTTAAATTAACGTATAATAAATATTTTTTTAACCATATAATTGTAACAATAATAATCCACTCGTGTCGAAGCTTCTACCGCTGGTCTTTGTGTTGTCGCCATCTTTCACTATTTTTTAAATTATCATATTTTTGGTGTTTTATAATTATTAAATATCTTTTTATTGATAATTAATATTTATTATTTTTTTAAAACCAACCAGTGTATCACAGGGGTATTATTCTAGTACTCTATTAAAATAGGGTAACAACCGGCATAAGTAATATAAAAATAATTTCTTTGATGTTGCACGAAACTCTCAACCTGTCCACGTGAAAGCCTCGCTAGCCACAAAACCTGAAAAGGATAAACAACCGAAGGAATTAGCTAAATAGCCCCGTGAGTAACTTCACAAAGTACTCAAATGTTAATAATCAGCATATAAATGTAATCACATCAAAATATGCCACTCAGGCCTCTGGTTTGCAACTCAGGCATCTCATTTGCCACTCAGACATCTCATTAGCCACTCAGGCATCTATTTTGCCACTCAGATATCTCATTGTCACTCAGGTATCTATTTTTGCCACTTATGCTAGTGTGTAACACAATACACATAACATATATAATTATATGCAACATCACAAATATTTATATCATCATCAAGAACCCATATATGGTCTCACCTCTAGTAGTCATCTTGACTATTGGAAGTTACATCAACATCTAGCTAGTCTTATTGACCAGCCAAATATACCTCTTAGGCTAAAGCATCATCATGTAATACACATATCACATAAGGCCGTATAGGCTTAAACATCATTTCTCATATATGTATGTATATAACACATACTTCTATTCTCACACATAATCACTTTGACAAGCTATAATTAGCGCAATTATAGCTAAACATTTAATATTTATAACTCTAATTATTCTCCTCCTCTTGATTCATCTAATTATGGGATATGCGTATAGCATTGATATATATACACACACACACACATACATACATACACATGTACGGTTACTCTTATATTTAACACATCGTTATATATCTCACAAAGATACCACTCTTCTCCGTATTTTCACACATACTCATAATGTATATAGGTATGTATTTATAGTTTATATTTCTGTAAGAACACATTCTCTTTATTTATATAATTATACATATCAACATTGCTTATTTAAATCATCGTATACTCTTTAAATTTATGATTCACGCAATACTAATTATATCTGCTCTTTAATGTATAAGGCCAATTAATAAATATTAACTCCACTCTTTTCTCTCTTTTAATTAACGGGTAATCACTTCATGTTTATTCATTCATACTCATCTCTTGTTAATTAATATAATACCAGAATACTTATTTGTTAATCATAAGCATGTATCACTGTCTCTCGACTCTTACCTACAGTTATACTCATCTCTGTTAACTTTATATTCATCTTTATACTCTTTAACAAATTAATTAATAATAGTTCTCTAAATACCATCACGTAATAATAATCATACAGTAAATCTCATTCTGGTATCGAACACGTACAATCACAGATAATTAATATCTCTAAGTACCAGGTTGTTGGGGAGATAAACACTTCACCCTAATAATCAACTCTGTCTATCTTAAAACATAGAATTTGATGATAACCAAAC
>JAUEJL010104534.1:0-12974 GCA_032274825.1 Drosophyllum lusitanicum | reverse complement strand
ACTTAACAATCTTTAAACTTTAATAAACCTTAAAACTTTAATATTTTGAAACCTTAACAAACCTTTTAAAACTTAAACTTTACCAAATATTGGTTAAACCCTTTGAAAACCTTTAAAACTTTAAAAACTTAAAACGTTAAACCTTTAAACCTTTAAAATCTTAAAACTTTTACCAAATATTAGCTGAAAAACTCTGAAAAACCTTTTAAAACCTTAAAACTTACAAACTTTAACCAAATGTTGGTTTAAAACTCTGAACAACTTTAAAAACTTTATTAATCTTGAAAATCTTAAACTTTTAAATCTTAAAACTTAAAAAAACTTATAATTTATAAAAAACTTATTAAAATTAATCCTTTAATTAATCTTAAAAAAAATTAAATAGTAAAGAACTTTTCTTGTATTAAAACTTTAATTTAAAACTTAAAACCTAATATAATAAAAAAGTTAACCGGCCCATTTGAAAAAAAGATTAGGGTTTTAAAAACATTCTCCCTTTTCGTTCCTTTGATGCGCCGTTCTTTTTCTCCACCTTCTCCGCTTTTGTTCCTTCGAGAAAACCTCCAATGGTTTTCTTCGGTGGTTCTCTGGTTGCCTTCGATTGTTCTTCTTGTCGAGTGGATCTCGACTTCTGTTCGAGTGGTGATCTACTACGACCAATCTGGTTTTCTCCGGTCGTCTTCTCCGGTGAGGTAAGTCCCCTTTTCCGATGGGCGCCGGGTGGTAGTTCCTTGTTGAACAGCCGCCCTTGTGTATCCTCTTGTTATGAAACAAACAAACCCAGAAAAAAAACGATTCTGATCGCTTTCTTCCTCCGCCTCTGATTCGAAAATTAGGGTTTCGATTTCTTGTGGGTTTGTCTTTGGTAGATGATGAGAACCTTGGTGTTAACCTCGGCTCTGATACCAAATGATATGATCAAAACTTCACAAAACACATAAACCAAACTTAAACTTGCAAATCTTTGATTTATAAACTGAAACTTCATAAACTCGAATCTCTGTTTTTACAAACGTAAGATACATATTTATAGACTTCGGGAATGGCGGTTTTCAAGTGGGTCCGGCCGGCGGTTACATAACCGTCGGCGGTTACTATGTCGGCGGCGGCAGCCGGCGGCTAAGGGGTGGTGGTCCACGGAGTTTGTACATATAAACTTATAAACCTAAGTTTTACTAAATACAATAATAATACTAACACTATAAATTCTTTTGACAATTAATTCCAACAGGACTAAGTTGCTATATGTTGAGAAATGTTGTTAACAGTGTATTTCATCATATACTGTGTCACGTTAGCTTTTTTGCATCATCTCAGTATTAAACTATATATCAAACTTACAGACCAACTCTTCTAATACTCACACAAAATTTTAAAAAATAAAATTGCATTAAACCATCATTAGAGCGTCACATTAGACGCATCACCCATGACCTTCTCGCATCACGTTGTGATGTATACGATCAGGTCAGTATCAGAATACGCCCCTTTAATTTAGGGTTATGTAACACAAAACAGAATATGTGTGTGTGTATATATATAATTAATTAAGAGGTGTAATATAATGAGAGAAAATGTGTAAAGTTGTCACTTGTTTTGTTGTGAAGTGGGTCATTTGGACCTATGCATGCATATATGGTTTGTTTGTATTGACTCACCTTTCCAAGTGGTCACTCAAGATCTGATTTTCCATGTCTGCTGTTGCATAGACTTATTGGAGGTTATTAGCTAGTATTAATTTTATATACAAATTATCTCCTTATAATTATAGTCTTAAACATTTTGCTTTTCTCTTGTATAGATTTTCAAATTAATTTGATGCTAAAAGATAGTTCTTCCTTTTAATTATTAGGTGAACCTTTTTTTTCAAGAAAAAAATAGATCGATCGACTTGTTCTGGAAAACTTTATTCAAAAATATATAGGGCTTTAATTTTTTTTTTTCCTTTCCAGATATTGTGTTCCAATCAAATGTCAATTGCAGGTTGTTAAAAGTCTTTTAATTGCTCTTAGTTTGTGTATATATATATGTGTGTGTGTGTATAGTTGCATGGAGAGGAAATGTGAAGATCAAGATGATCAATGATGCAATTAATATTCAAATTTGATACAATTAATTAAAAGCACGCTGCAGATTGCACAAAGAATCAAAAAAAGTAAAGGCCGGGGATATGTTTTTTTTTAATGAAAAAATAAAATAAAAGAAGAAGCATCATATCATCTCAGTTGTGGAGGGAGGTAGCTGATAAAGACTAGTGAAGAACATGGGGATTGAGCATAAAAAAAAGAGAGTTAGATTCTTATGGTGGACCTTTGTGGTTCTTTTAAGGAATTATATATGAAAGAGATCGTATTTCCTTTAATCTTCTTTTTACGACTCGGGGGAATAAAACTTGTATCAAGACAAGAATATCTGCAATCCCAAGGAATAATCATACGATCTCTGGAAATTCAATAGAAGCTAGCTAGGGACGACTGACTCATGTGTGTGTGTGTGTGTGTGAAGAACAAAAACAAAACAAGCTTCATAAAAGGACATTGCTTTTGCTTTACATCTCATTCTTTGATCGTTTTAAAAAAGGAGATGTATAATGTTAGAGAATTTTGTTATTCCTAACATTCTTTTCTAGACAAATTTGTATATCATTTCCGTGTTTGTTATTTCTTAATAGTCACCCAAAAACTTATTTTTGCTTCAATAACCGCCAAACTCAGATACTCGATGGTTAACGGTTAGTTATTAACGGTTATAGATGAGTCAAAATATAGTGTTTAGCTGAACAATTAATCAGTGTAGCAAATACTCACTTGAGTATCAATCAGCCAAAAACAGCTTAGCTAAATAAGTGTACTTAGGCAGGTGAACACTTAGATTTTCATGTTGATCAGCTCAGTACTTATCTGATTAGTTCAGCACTTAGCTGGGCATGCCACTAAAGCACTGCCCCTTTAACCCCGCCAGAGGCGCTGCCCCTAGGACTCGGCATGGGGGGCGCATCCCCTTCAACCCCTGCTGTTTTTTTATAAGGACTATTAAAACTCGTTACCAAGTTTAGCTAAAATCCTTACATTATATTAAAATAATTATCAGACAATTTGTACATATCACTAATTTATCACACATAACAAATATGGCCAGCTTTTATGCCATCAACTTACTATCTATTTTATTTATCCACATGTTAATGGATATTATAATTCAAACAAATACGTTTTGTTGTATATTACAAATACTACATGTTTCGCATAAACCGTCTCAATTCTTAAAAGTGTGCGTACAATGAATTAACAAATGAATTGTCAAGTTTACTCTGCATGCAGTTCTTATATTGCATTTAGGGTTTGATTCTCCCAACAATTAAGCTCTATTTTCCATCATTTTGCAATGTACAGTGAAAGGGAATCAATTATTACAATACAAGTAGTCAAATTACAATTGCCAAGGAAATCAAACACTCGAGGAAGAGTATAACTCCATAATGATAAGCCTAAGTGTTTTTGACTTACAAGCTTATTTTTTAAGTTTAAAAAACTCTTTACCTCTTTACTTCTATGATTTATTTTCTAGCTTCTGAGTTTATTTTGAATTTTAAAAATCTTATAAGTCGGAAAAAAAAGCATGTACTTATATAGGTTTTTCATAATTCGAAATTATTTTATAAGCAAGAAAATAAGTTAATCCGAACACCCATTTATTAACACATTCAGCCTGTTAGGCTTCGTTAGAGAGGAGAGAGAATTCATTCTCCTACCTTTTTTCTTTTTGAATGACACACACGTCCCAATCTACGTCTATGTCCTCAACGGGATTTGGAACCCATAACCTCAAGGAAAGAGGACATCTTAAACTCATCTTGATACTACTAGGCCAAAGGCCCTTTGGTTACTTCATCCTCCTACACATCCTAATTTTGACGTTTCTATTAATCAAGTGAATAGGAGGATAGGTAGAAATGTTTGATCGGGAAATATAAAACTTGTAATGATGTTTTAAGTAGTTGGATCTATTTGTATAGAAACTCTTCAATCATAGCACAAAGACAGACTTTTTGCAATTGCCATATAATAAAACAAACAGGTAACCACAGTCACCAGGAGTATGTTTAATTGATGTGTGTTTGTCGTTCTAAAAAAAAGTTGAACCAAAATGTTCCTTTTTCAAGAGATAAAATCCTATGTTAACCCATATAATATTATAATATCAAAATAGAGGTTATATATTATCCTACTTCGTATTTCTACTTATCCCTCTACTCACAAGATTAAGATAAATGTCTAAATCAAAGGAGGAGATGAAGAAAGAGAATTCGTTGAATCCACATGTCATCATATATTAAGTAGGAGCATGAAGTAAAAAGATTTAGTACGATAATCTTCCATCTCAAAAGTAAACATCATGAAAAAGGACAGAAACGAAGCTTCAATTCCAACACATAATTCGGTATGATATTAAAATGAATGGAGACATGTTGTATTCACCCAATAAGACAAGAAAAGATGTCACATCTTTGGAAAGAAAACCAAAATCAGCACAAAAATTGAATTGTTGGGTTCAAAATACACTACACTCACCACACCTAAAAAACCAACAATTATCTCCAAGGCCTTTCTCTCCTTTATCACAAATACTGTTCTTGAATTCTGCCTCTGTTTTGCTCCCACCACATCCTTGCATTCATTTCTCCAAACTTTTCTCGACTGCAAAACAAATAAACATTCGCCCTTTTAAAATCCAAATTACAAAATTATCATCCAAATCAGAAATAATCATGAGCTGACCGCTAATCTACCCACACATAGTAAACTCAACTACTTAGAAGGTTAGACTTCCATTTATGCCGGTTTCACCCAAAAACTTGTCTGATGATGAAATTGCCCTCACTAATTCAAAGGCACTCAAATTGATTGTAAAGTAAAAAATAGGTTTTGCAGCTTTAGTATGTCATGTACTTCCATAAAAATAAATAAAATTTTCCTGAGTTAAGAGGCGTTTTTGTCATTTTATGATTTTCGCTTAGGCCTAAAGTGATCATGGGTGGCCTAAGTGGTGTTTTGGAGTTTGGGTAGGCTTAGTGCTACATTTTTAGAACTGGTGGCCAGTGTACAGAATATCCTACGACAGCATTCTTTCATTACCTGAATCGAACACGCCTCAGCTCACGATTGCCACCTGGCAGTGCTCTAATGGTGATGTACACGCCTGGCTCGTCCTGCTCAACCCATTCCGTTTCCATATCACTTGCGTTACTCATAGAAAGCTCTCCTGAGTGATCACCCTCTCTGGAAGAGCTACTTCTCGCAGAAGCTAGCGATGATGTTTCAGTTTTAGCTCCACTTATGCTCGACAGTGCAGGTGTTGATACAGGCCCAGTAGAATCATGAGCTGAATGTTTTGGGAAGAAATTTCGAGGTGGGGGCTCCTTACTAAGTGGTGGTGTCACTGGGCTGTTCCCAAAAGATTCTATTTTTGTGCTCTGTAAGGAACACAGCAACGCCATATCAGTCATGGAACAAAGGATGTTTGGATGTGCGTTCTGAAACAAAATTATCTGGTTATCCAATGCTAACTTGCAATACTCACTTTCAAGAGTTTGTGAAAAGTTATTATGGTTGTCTTCCTATTTACAGTCAAAATAAATCAGTTCTAACAAAAAGCTCCAATTAAACAGATTGTTTAAGAGAAAACAAAAATTACTAACTTGCCCCAAGTTCTAGGGGTGTTGTTCGGTTATTTTATTCGGTTTTCGGGTCATTCGGGTATTTCATTTTGAAAAAATAACAGTTAACCGAACCATATAAGAATTCGGTTTATTCGGTTTCGGGTTCGGTTCGGATAAATCCTTATTCGGGTTTAACCGAATAAGAACTTTTGTATTTCTTTTTTTGTTGAGTTATTATATTGCCTTTGTTTAATGGACTAATGGAGAAATAAAAAAATCATCGACGTGTTTGTAAACTCTCAAGATGTTTCATATTTGTCTTCTCATATTTTGTAATACAAGTATTTAGTAAATATAATTATGCATATAAAATGACCATGAGTGATGAGTCTCCATAGGACTTTCTAATAAAAATAATTAACTACGTATTTGATTAAATCAAACAAATGAAGTAACTTGGCCAATGTAAAATGTTTCATTAATTGGGTATTTGTACTACACTTACCACTTTCTATTTAATGATGTGGAATCAAATATGGTGGCATACCCTAACTCCAAATGCCATTACGAGATCAAACGATGGTTAAAAGAACGGTTAAAAGTGAATCCTTAAATGTTTAATTTATTAATATTTATGATAAAAAAAAGATACATAGTAACTAATTTATTAACTATTATGGTCTATCTTCTTATAACAACTTCAAGGGATAGTGTGCAAAACAAAATATTTTGACAAGTTAAAATCTTATTCGGGCTATTTGGATAAAATCTTATTTGGGCTATTTGGATATACCTGAAACCCGATTTATATATCTGGCTATCTGCTACCCAGACCGACTTACTTTCGGGTTATCCAAATTACCCCAACAAGAAACCCGATAACCGAATAACCTGAATTTAATTTTTTCGGTTCGGTTTATTCGATGCCCCTAGCCCTAACTATTACCATATATTAAACGCTTTTTAATGACATTTATTACTGTTAATAATACTATTAGAAAAAAGAATACATGTGATGCTAAATTATTTAAAAAAACTAATAGATTTAAAAAAATATCAATATAGTGATGCTAAATTATTTATCAGATTTTAAAATACATTTCAATAGATTACAAGAACGGTCATTTTTGGCCATTTTTTTAATACAACCGATTATCTGATTCTAACTAATTAATATCACGTAATCAGTTTTGAAAAGCACATCGCATCACACTCCAAACCCCATATCAGTGATGCACGTATTCACCATGAATGATTAGAAATCAGAAAAAAAAAAACATGACTGAAGAGTGGAAGAGAAGATGAAGACAAACCTCATCTTCGGATTTTGGTGGAGCGGGTAGTGGTACACCTTGATGATTGAAGCGCTGAACATTATATAACTCCATAACCTTGTCACAGTTCTCAGCCCACCACCTTTGAGCTTGCCGTTTGTTGAACATTTCACGACTTCCATAAAAAAACACCATCAAATTGCAATAGAATCAGAATCTATCTTAGCATACTGTAGTAGAATCAAAATCTATCTTAGAAAATTTATTGACAGGCATTCGCTATCTCCCTAAATGAGTGTGAATTATGCTACTTGTGCTAGGCTTCATTAGAACTAAGAAATTTACTTCATTAAAAACATTTACGTTTGTTTATGGATCTGTAAATGTCAATTTATGCAGATATCTTCACATAGACATTTAAAAAAATAAAAGATAAGGAAAAAGAAAGCAGAGTATAATAGCATAAACCATTTAGAAATGATGAATATAACTGACAAATGTATGTGTGCATGACACCTTCAGAATGCAATGTGAGTTACTTTTCCATCGCATATTTAAAAGTCGTCATACATGTAAGGATCAAAATACCACTTGTAAGGATCGAACTTGAAACCTTAACAAGAACCCGTTAGAAAATGTGGATAACAGAAACAAGATAAACACGACACCAAGATATAACGTGGTTCGGTCGGAGTCACGACCTACGTCCACGGGCAGGAACCAGAGACTTCTTTATTAACCGAGAATGTTTGATGTAGTACATATGACTCACCATAGCTACGATATTTATAACTAAAACAAACTAGAAATCCTAATCCTAATCTAATTCAAATAAACAAAGATAAATACAAAAATTTGAATTCTCGACCGTATCTCAAAAAAATGAGATAACCAAATTCAAAAATATCCATACGTACATATCTCATATGAAATTCAAACTTTGAATCTCACCAACCACCATTATTCGAATTAATTAAAATAAAACCCAGCAAATTACGCTCATGTCGAGCTTCCCATTTAATTAGATTCTAGTTTCAATATCGTACCGCTAATTTCAAGTCACACCTATCAGTACATACCTCACTAGTCACTACTATCTTAATTAATGTTAGTCAAGTCACATCCCTTATAGTTTTTTCAGTTACGAAATCATGTACATAAAACAAAACCAAACAATATAAAATGATAAATCAGATTGTCCCCAACCTGAACCGCACTTGGAATGAATAAAAGAAATCCCAGTTGCTGAGAAATAATGACAGCGACAGGTAAAGAAAATAAATAATTCATGCACAAACCAGTTGCTGAGGTGGTGTTTTTTTGCCCAATTCTGGGACATGTCATTATGGCACAAGCGTTTGTGTAGTGAAATGTAGCAGACTAAAGAAAATAAACCGTTCATGCACAAATAATTAAATAGACTATAGATAGTAAATCGTTCATGTATACAGGGTTTTGGGTATTTTAATTGTGGACACTTCAAAAATGCAACTAAAGGTTAAACAAAGAACTCTTTTCCCTAGTGGTTGCTCCTTATGGCGTGGGGTCATAGAGACATCTCTCGGGAAGGGCTCATTGAAACAGCTAGCAAGGCAAGGCTACTCCTTTGCTTTATAGTCACTATTTTTTTAATTTATGAAAAGCCTTTTTCAGATAAAAGAATTATGCATAATAAGGATTTTTTTTTTTAGTTTCTCTTCTTCATTTGCAGTAAAAGTTAAGATGTAATTCACCCAATGAGAAACTTGGATGGTATTATCGAAATTTCTCAAAACCCATCTCAATAAGATATAAATAAATAACAAATAAATAAATAAAATACAGGATGGTGATGGTCCCTTAAGTTTTCAAGGACAACAGTTCAAATTAGCTCTACATCATTTGTTGGTGAAAGTTAAAAACAACATTAGATGTGAAATAATATTTGACAGGACCCATTGCATTACTGGACCATATTAATCCAATTATGCAAAAACCTGCAGGAATGGAGGGGTCCCCTCAGTTCATCATCCAGAGAATAAAGAGTCCCAATCACTGTCTAACTGGGTGCATGGTAGGTAGCACCACATACATCTACAAGAGACAACTTTGCCCTCCAACATGAACTTCATATGCATAGTCGTGTCCTGCTACATATGCTTTAAAAAGGTAGTATTGCTGCGAGCCATCCCACATATTCCAATGAGGGAGCACTCTTTAGGATAAAATGGGGTTCACCATGTGATGCCAACAGCAGAAAACAAATGTATTTGTTCCTCAATCATTATATTATGTAATATGTAGTATGTACCAACCCCTAGGAACTATATCTACCAAGTAAGATTATTAAAAAGATAAATTCTAAAGTTGGCCACTCTTCAACTATTACGATCCCATTCAGGGGCATCACATGTCATGTATAGAATTCCTTGGGTGTTTGAGTAACAATCACTTGCCAACATAAGAATTAACACAAATCAGGGAAAAATATAAGCCCCCAATAAGTCTAGATTCCATCAGTTAATCTCTTTTTAATTTGTCAATTCTCTATTCTATGGATCTCGTCTACATTTGTGTCTATCAAGCAAATGGTCCCACAATCACATGTTTACTCCTTTCTGTAGCATTTAGGCAAGGGAACACTACTTACAATGAACATTTTTGATGAATTAAAAGAGCCAAAACATTACATTCTAACCGTAGTATAAAACTAGACCCAGGGATCTATGATCTATCACTGTATCTTGCCTCCGTATTCAAGTTTCATTAGTTTATACAGTTTCCCTTCTTTCTAATTTTTCTATTCATTTCTAAAACAGAGAAACTTTATTTTTCACACAACTGTATAAGCATATAAATGAGACCCTTGAATGAATATGCTAGATGACTCGGACTAACAAAATATTAGATCTAAACAAAGGATATAATGGACCCACAAAACATGAGGGTTTGTTTAATGTTGACCGTATCTTGCCTATAGCGTAGTTATAGATATTTGTCTTCATTATAATTTGTTTTCGTTTGTGATGAAAGAATAGCTAAGTGGTATACTGGCATTGCTGATGTTAACCCACACCCAATTGGGGGCCACTTCCATAATTTAGGGCATTATGCAGCATAGTGTCCAATTCACATGCGACTTAAAATTTGACTTTAGTTAGGAGGTAACAGATACCCAACAGCAAATAAGCATTATTACAACAAAAAGAACAGATCAAAACTTGAAACTACAAATCGATTTGGATCAAATGAGAACGAATACCTGAATCGAATACGTTTTAGATCGTTGCCACCCTGAGGCAAAGAATGAAACGTGATGAGGACCCCAGGTTCAACCTGAGCAACCCATTCTTTTAACTCGTCTTCTTCGATGAACTTAACAGATTCAATTCGGTCACTGTACGAAGCTGGAGTGCTCCCACCACTCGATAGGCCCTTCAATCTTGCCTCCATTTCCTTGCCCCAAACCTTAGCTGTAGAATTACAAGTTCTTTGATACCCGCAGTGAAATCTATCAGACGCCGAACCAGCTTCAGAGTCCGCATAACCATCATTCTTCTGGTTATGGTTTGACGACCCGGAGCAAGGCTTGCAGTTCTTGTACGCTCCCGATGCCTTTACCGCCATATCCTTGATCTAAAAAACCAATCGACATTACACAAAGTAATAAAACATAATCAAAAGATCAATCATCGCGATTCGTTAAGAAAATGATGAAAAACGGAAGTTAACCTGAGATGTGAGGGCCTTAATGGCTGGCTTGGTACGAGGTGTAGTGGCGGTGTCATCTTCTTCCTGTTCGCGAAGAGATCCACCATTAAGCTGCTTCGAACACGCAATACAAGTCAACATATTCGATTTTTGTGTCCCGATCCCAACACTAATCTTCAAAATAGGTTCAGATTCAAATATTCTATCCAATTTGAAGCTGTTAAAACACCAAATCGAACACAATGCTTAGAGTTGCAATTGTTTCTTCCATCACAAGGATTCCATTTCCATCATAGAAAAACTAAAACACAAACGCGGTTTGCGCGTATGAGTAAATAAACGGACCGTTACAGAAACGTTGATAGCGGAGATTGATGAATATACAAGCAACGAATCATGTAAAAATAAGTTGCTCGAACTTCGAATCTTTATCGAAAACCTAAGCAGCTAAGCGATTGAAGAACACACAAAATGTCCACTTCAGTAGTCCACTAGTAGAGCATCTAGAGATGTATAAAAGAGGGATTTAAGTGTGCATTAATTAGAACGGAGGAGAGAGAAGTAGGAGGTCATGTGATGTGCGCCACCCTATTTTATATAATGGAGGTACCGGTGACCGAGGCGACGGCGAACGTAAAGCCGCGACGGAGGTGAGCGGCGGTGTAGGTGGTTTGTGCTAATGCTAGTTATTATTGCCTACTGGTGGTGAGTATTTATGGCTGCTGCTTAAAAGTGAATATGAGAATTACTATTGTACTTTCGATTGGTGAAAAGTGGAGTACTTTATATTTGATATACTTTTAATGAAGATAATAATAATAATCAAAAAGGTAAATTTAATTGATAATTTGATATAGGGTGGTTAAGGATGTAAATGGTTTGGCAGAATCCGAATAAATCGTTCTAGTTAATAAATTTTTACAGGTTTGATTAGTTTAGTTATTAAGTTTCTTGGTTAGTGGTTTGAAATTTTTGTAAACTCTTAATATGGCTTTGTTTGTGATTTGAGAGGCGAAACCGGCCGTTTAAATCAAAATGGATTGGATTTGTGAGTGTATAAAATAATTATGTATTATGTACATAATAATATCTGTTAGTTTATAATGTTTCAACTCAAAACCAATTGACTATAAGTAGAGTAACCCAGAATCCTTATTAAGCACATTACAAAGTCGTTTTTTATCTGATATGAGACATTACTCAACATGTCCTCTCACGTGTGACGTTCTCTTTTTTCGTACCTAACACGTGGATGCTTATGGGTTACGACTTAGGGGTGTTCATCGGTTCGGTTTTCGGTTTAAACGGTTTAAACGGTTCGGTTTATTCGGTTTTTTTATTTTTTTGGGTAAAACCGAAACCGATTAAAAAAGTCTCATAACCGAACCGAAAACCGATTACCAATTCGGTTCGGTTTTCGGTTTTAACCGTTTAAACCGATTTCATACAAAAGCCCAGATTTTTTGAAGCTTAAAAAAATACAAGTTAGCAGCTTAAAGAGTTACAACCCCAACTAAATCTTAACATTTAAACCAGGCTCACGACACAAGTATGTACTTATATATGTTATTCTCAATTCTGTATTTCTGTTAAATTGAGTCAACTAAATCAACAATTTAATCAAGAATCAAGTATGTACTTATATATGTTATTCTCAATTCTGTATTTCTGTTTTTGTAACACACAGGCTCACGACACAAGTACACAACTGCCGTTAAACGAATCAAGCAACTACTGATAATTTAATCAAGTATCAAGTATGAAGTATGTACTTATATGGTATTTTGTACCTCACAACAGTGGAAAAGCACAGCTTCGTGCCTTCGAGAAATCGTGTAATAGCCCCAGCTTCCGGGCCTTCGTGAAAATGAAAACAGAAAACGTTGAACAGCGGAGGCCGGAGGGTCGGACAGTCGGAGGTTACAGGCTTCGTGAAATCGTGGAATAGCGGATAGCCCCGGCTTCGTGCCTTCGTGAAATACCCCAGCTTCGTTGCTTCGTCACTTCGTGGTACGATGAGTCGACGAAGGTCGCCAGGTCGGAGCTTCGAGTGAGGAGGTCGGACTGTCGAGTGTCGGAGCTACGGAGGTGAGGAGGTCGGACTGTCGAGTGTCGGAGCTACGTCGCCCAATTTAGGGCTGTCGAGTGTCGGAGCTACGTCGCCCGATTTAGGGCACGCACACACACAGAGAACAGAGGAGTATTGGAGATTTGGAGTGGAAGTCTGGATTCTGATTTCTAGAAGAGTCGATAGGTCCGATAGACATAATTTATAATGGAGAATGGGCTATGGTCTTGGTCTAGGCTATTCTATTGGGCTAAAATATTAAATAGGGTTAATGGGCTAAAAA